>JASCZI010000016.1:40291-59010 GCA_036250425.1 Stylosanthes scabra
TGCCTATCATTCTCCAACGTATTTCTTCTTTTTGTATGAATTTGATCAAAAAGACTCCAATTCCGCTCGCAACCCGAAGAAGCAGCAGCTTGGCTAAGAATTCGAATTGCAATCTTTTGCAATGTAGGAGCAGAACCACCGAACAATTTCCACCATTCATCTATAGTTAGACATAAATATTTATTAACCATAACCATACTATCTAAGAAACTGAAAGCATAAACAAATATTCTTACCAGGCTTAAGGTTTTTGGCCACTCGAATAGCTTCAGTCCTAGCAAAGCTTTCCTTCTGATCTCTGTATAACTGTATTTCTTTCATGGCCTCAACTGAATCTATATTGTTACACTTGCAATGTAGTGTAACAAGATCAAGTAAACCCCCCATCACCTTAGACGATTCTTTAAAATTCTTCTTAACATAAAAGACAACCGGATTCAAAAAATAAGCATCTGCATGAATATCTTTCTTCAAGTGTTTGTCCCACCTAGAGTTGATAATATCTGTGTAAGGCTGATATGAATCCATGTTGCGCCTAAACATTTCCTTGATAGCATGTTCTGCCCGCATCATACCATCATATATATAGCCCAATGATGGCTTATCATCGGCATCAACAATACTCAGCAATCTAATCAATGGGCTCACTAGTTGGCATGCAGTAAAGTGTGCATCTACAACCAATGCTTGCAAATCAACCTTGTGTTCAAAGATACTCTTTAAAGTGATGAATACAGTGGCAAATCGAGTTAAACCAGGCCGGACAATTTCCTTCCAAGTATTTCTTTTTCTAAGCCAAGATAAGAACACCATATGATTGTACACAAAGACAATAATCTTGGAAGCACGTGATGCAAGATTAGAAATTTTAGGCATGCTACTTATATCTTTTAGAATCAGTTTAAGGCAATGAGCAGCACAAGGAGACCAATAAATATTATCATATTTTCTATTGATAAGCTTACCAACAGTAACATAATTAGCCGCATTATCAGTCACAACATGCACGATATCATTAGGACCAATCCATTCAATCACTTCAGAAAACAAGGAAGACAATGATGTAACATTTTTAACTATACTTGAGGCATCAATAGACTTTATAAAGCACAAACCTTTAGAGCAATACACCAAGAAGTTAATCAATGTTCTCTGTTTTTTATCAGTCCAACCATCCGCCATTAAGGTGCATCCGGTTTCTCTCCAAGCACTCCTATAAGTATCAACAAGCAGCTGGCATTCTCTTTTAAGATCGGCTAGCAAGTGGATCCTTAAGTCAGTTGTATTAATTAGTTAATACTTCGTAACATGCATGGAATATATTCTAAGCTATCCTACGTACATATCTACTGTAATCATTGGATTTTTTAAATACGACAACAATGAGAATTTAACGCAGGATTTCATGTATACTAAGTATATTTTCCCGTGTCTTGCACGGAAGATAAAATTACTTAGTATTATTATTAGTTATATATAAAATTATTAAAGTAATAAATAATTTGTGCTTTTTTAATCATTTATAAAAAAATATCTCTATTATTATCTTGCATGTTTAGTCTTATTTAATATCATCATTAAAATGGGTTGAACTCGTCGGGTTAGTCCCTTTTACCTTGTTTAAAACATGCGACTTTTCCCCAAAGCTTTAGGCCCTAGAAATGATAAGAGAATAAGTCAGGACGGATAATCAAATACTCATACCTGTTCGGAACATTTATGTATTGTCCTATTGCCCCACAAACAAACTTATAGGTTATATACATGAAAATAAAAAAATTAAAATAAAATATTTAAAAATAATATTCCTAACATGATTAATTAAGACTTAAAAAATGAAGAAGATTAGTTATAGTATATAAAATTTTTAAAATTACTAAAATAACCATCAAATTATATTTAAATTTCTCAAAAATTAAATTAAATTATATTTATTATCGTGTGGGTCATAACATGTAATGGATGGGTTAGTTATCTTATCGTTGAAAAAACTCGCTCTATTTCGGGTAGGGAATGTCATGTCTACTGGGCCAAATTGTCATCCCAATGTGTTAAAAATATGGGCTAAATAGAGTGAGCTTAATTAATTGGTGAACAATGGCGGGTTATGTACGGTTATTTTTTATTTTTTAAAAAATAAAAAATCACATCTTTTATTCAAATTTTTACTTTTGGAGTTAAAAATTGGAATTTTAAAAAAAATTAAAAATAAATAAATTAATAATTAAATGGATCAGCCCGTTCAACCCGTTGAGTGACCATAATCAAGTCTTGCTGAAATTTTTAAACTGGGAACAAAATAAGCTTAAACAAATTAGCTTGCGGGCTTAAATAGGTCAGGTTGGCCCATTTGACATTACTGCTATTTAATTATTTTTAAAAAAAAAGATGGATACCAATAATATCCATATAAATTACATTTAAAAATAAAAATATAACATAATCCAATAGAATTCAATAACATTTAATATAGTGTTATACAATTCAAATATAATTTAATATATTATAACATACATATTAAATATACGCACATGTTAAATGAAAATAAAACAAAAATAATTTTCAATATAATAAAACAACATAATTCTTAATAAATTAATATTTATAAAAATTTAGAGAGTTTTCAATACGATAAAAAATCAAATGAATCAATTATCTAAAGATGTATAAATATATTATGTATATGATCGTCAAAATGGGTGAAAATTGTCGAGTCAGCCCAAACTATGTATAATAGGAGGGCTTTTTCCAAAAGATTAGGCCCGTTAAAAACGTTGGCTAAACAGATTATCCCAATTAACCCAAGAAAAATGTCTGATTAAATGAGACATCTCATGGGCTAAATGTGCTAGTCTATAATGGGATGAGCTTTACTCAAAAGATTAGGTTCGTTAAAAATACGGGCTAAACGGATTAGTCCAAATAACCCAGGAAAAATGTCCCGTTAAATGAGACAACTCATGGGCTAGTCTATATTTTTTTTTAATCTTTTAAAAAAATTAAACATATATAGCGGTCTCCAAAATTTAATTATATTTCAAGCCTAAAATTAGAGTTTAATTTTTGTTCAAATATATATTTCTAAAGTCTAAAATATCATTTTGTCCAAATATATATTTTTAAAACCTAAAATTAGAGTTTAATTTTTTTGAAAATAAATAGACTACCCGTCAGATTTATCATAAGCGATCATGTTAAAAAATTGTAGCCTATAAATAAAGCGTGTTTAAACAGCAGACATTAATTTAAATGGGTCGAGCTAATATCGTTTGATCGACAGTCTTAATTATCTACTTTAAATTAAATCACTACATGACATATTATTGTTAGTATATTCACGTACAATCTAAATTTAATAAAAAACATTTAAATAGATTTTTTAAAAAGTAAAATATATCATTTTAAATTGACATTAATAATAATAATATTAATGATGTAAAATATTAAAAGAATATTAATAGTTTAATTAAAATATAATATTATTAGAATAAAAAGTTGCAAAATTTGATATTAATGAGTGATATTAATTTATTAATTACTCTAAATAATTAATTTTACACTATTTATGTTAATTCATTAATTGATTTGATTTAATGATTTAAGAGAAATATATTGAGAAACACTCTCAAAAGCACGCCATATCAACGCTCCATCATTAATCATTAAGTGCATAAACCAATTTTAATATTATATAATAGATAATAGATAATAGATAAATATAATAGATTATTCAAATTCGATTAACCCTAGTTAATTAAATTATTGGATTATTTTAAGGATGTTATTAGAATATATGAGCAATTTAAACTGTTTTATTTATAAGACTGAAATAAAGCACTATTTTAAAGATCAAATACCAATTAATCAACCTTATTAACATAACAATTGTGTCTACCAAAACATAATTTTGCTTGTTTGAACTAAACTACAGTTGTCTCAACGGACACTACCCTAAAAATGACAAAGGAATTAACATGGCAATGGATGGTTGCAAAGAAGTCATGGAATCTGCATTGCGCAGCATCGATCTTTTCTCTGATGTTCTTCACAGCAATAACGACATTAACTCTGTCCAAACTCAAAGCCCTGACCTCAAGAATTGGCTTAGCTCTGTTATCTCATATCAACAATCTTGTGTCGACATTATTACTGCAAAAGATGGTAATGAAGGAGAGCTGAAAATCAAAGAAGAACTGCAAAAGCAGAGTTTGGATCGTGTTGAGAAGCTTTTTGTGATAACTCTCGATATTGTTACTGGCTTGGCTAAGATCGTTCAAGATCTTGGTTTGAATATCGAAACGAAACCAAGTTCTTCTGATTCTGCGCGTGTTCTTCGTGAAGAAGAGGGTGATGATGATAACGAGGGATTCCCGTGAAAAAGATGGTATTGGGAATTTAAAGACGGTTCAGGGTGCAATTAACTCGTACCCAAAGGAAAAGAAGTTTCAGGGAGGAAGGTTCATCATCCATGTTAAGGGTGGGATCTACCAAGAGAATTGTACGGTTCCATCTTATGTAATGAACATTTTCATGTATGGTGATGGCCTACTAAGACCATTATCACTGCTAGTATGAACAATGCCACTATGGGTTTGAAGACAATATTTAATGCGACTTTCGGTAATTACTTATTTTCTTTCTTTTTACTATATAAACAAATCGGCAATGTTAGGTATACACTTATTTTACTCAATCAAGTCATTTATTTTTATTCTAAATAGAAGTCTATTTCGATATTAAACAACACAAAAAATAACATATATTAATATATAGAAATGCGCTTCTATTTGTTAATGTAAGTTAGAAGTAAAATTTTAAAAATTTTAACTAAGGTAGCATTTGTTTATGGAGACTGTGACTGAGATTGGGAAATTGAAACTTATTATTGTGTTTGGTTGAACTGGAACTAAAATTTCAGTATCAGTCCACATAATTCAAGTATTTTCAGTACCGGAGACTGGAGATTGGAACTGAAACTTTTAAAACCTTTTTTTACTCAAATACACTCATTCAACATTAAAGTTTTCATTACTAATCTTTGTCATCCATCCATCAACTTAATTTAATCTCTATCTTTCAGCATCTATCTCCTAATAAATTTTAAACCAAACACAATAACAAACTTAATTCAATCTCAGTCTTAGCCTTCCAGTCTCAATCTCTCTCCCAAATGTAGCCTTAATATATTAATGTGTGTTAGAGATATTATTCTATCAATTAGTATATTTAAATCTATTAGTATGATGTTATTCATAATTATAGAATATTAGGTTATTATTATTATGATTCTCTCTTTGCCTATAAATAGGCTATGCATTGTAATATGTAAGACACATCTCATACACATCTCTCATATAATTCTAATATACAAACATTTCTCTATTGTGTACTCTCTTTCCCTTTCTATCATTGGACAAAAGTATACATAAATTTAAAAGATTCACGTGTACTTTTGTCCCTTATTAAAATATTTCATGTATATGTTTAGGTCATTAAAAAATTCATGTGTACATTTTTCAACCGTGTAATAATCCATGTGTACTTTTGTCCATTCTTCCTAATATAGAGATATAAATAATTCATATGTTGTTTATTTTCATCGGGTTAACTTTTTGGGAGAAGTGGTTTTATTACATGGTATAATAGCTTATGATTAAATATTTAAAAGAGTTCTATCCTTGTTAAACCCTAAAAAAAATAATTTAGCATAAGATAAATAATTCAACTATGCTAGGAAACTAATAAAAAATTAGATAGTATTTTTGAATACTTACTCACTTATTAGTTGTCAAGTTGATTATTTGAACAAATCTTCTATTTTCTATACTATCTATTTTTAATTGAGTCTCTATACCACTTTTAAATTTGTAATTAGATCCCTATTATCAATAACGTAAAAAAAAAACATCTATAAAGTATGATTTTTTTTATTATTCTCGTATCCTGCATTTCGCATAAGGTTTATACTCAAATATATTTTTCCTTTACCTCTTTCTCATTTATATTCTTCTAAAATATTCTCATCTTGTATAAATCAAAGTCATATCTCTTCAAAAAGCTCAAAATATTTTAAAGAAGAAATATACTATTTTTCATTATAAAAGAGAGAGGGGTCATATTTTAGAATTTATCCATTAGTTATTTGTGATATCTTCAATTTATAGATTATATATTACGTTATAATAATATTTTTTTTTCACGAAAGGGACGTAATTACAAAATTAAAAATAGTATATAGACCTAAATAAATTTTTTTAAAAAGATATAAGAACCAAATTAAAAATTTGATAACACTATAAGGACTAACTGATTAATTAAACCTAAAAATAACGTAAGGAATTAATCTGGCCCGCGGACTTAGGATACGCTCCTACCAAAAAAATAAATAAATAAAAATAACTATAAAAAGTTAATGAAAAAATTTCAATTAAATAATTTTTTAATTTTCCATCGCTTTAAAACTTTTTTAATTACATAATTATTAATCGGTGAAAATTAACATGCACGGAATTTGATACTCCAAAATCGTTAGATAATAATTTACCATGTGATTATTCACCTTATTAATTTATATACTCATCTAAATTCCACACATTACCCGTCTCTAAATCTAGTTTCTATGAATACTGCAATATTTCACATTTCCCCGCCGTCGACAAAGTTAATACTGTCTTGCCTTCCTTAAACTACACTGGAAAACATGTTTTCTTCGAAGTTATCAAGGTTGGGATTTTGTAAAGTTGACTTTGTTATCGATGTTCATACTCATAGCGCCAATTACCAAGCATACGTTATCATATTGAAATTCTGGAATTTTGGCTTTACGGCTACTACTCAAGATGAATATAATGTCAACCAGGTAATTATACCTAAGAACTTGTTTAGGACAATCGAAAAGAAAACCTGTTAGTAGTGTGAGTAAAATTCTAGTAAGATTGAGAACTGCACTACCCTTCATTCAGTCGAGATCTAACCGTCATTACAAGGAAGGCAACTGTACAACTATTTATCATAACAACTAAATTAAAATTCTATGATATATTCCTAACATACAAAAAACCTAATCTGGCAAACATTATATGATATATTAACATTCAAATTCTGCAAAGCATAAGACTGTGCCGATTGGTGATAATATCATTCAAGACGTACTTGTTCACCACTGAAAAATGATCTCTTTTCACTTCTTACTCTTTTTATCAACTGGCGTGAACTCACCAGTTACCCTGCTCAACATAATAATAAATAAATAATAAAAATTATAACAATAAAATTAGCACCCAAAAATTACAATAATAAACGCAACAACCACACAAATTATTTTTATTTATCTTTTTTAAGGCAAGAAAGAAAGACGAGGTAGGTATGAAAGATTATAGAAAGAAAATGATCTTTGCAATAAGGAATTCCATACATGAATTCATGCCATTGCTTATGCCATTACACAGACCAAAGTTGAAAACAAGAACACAAAACCAAACCAAGTAATAAAACTAAAGTCATAAAAAGAACAAATCTAGAAATCTAAATCACGGGTAAAGGCTACCAAATCCAACTTTAGAGAGAGATAATTAACCTAAGGATCGCTCTACAAAGAATAAAAATAAAAATTAAATAAAAAAACATCGGATGAGCACCCACTGTTCAAATTCAACCCAGAAAAAGAAAAATGATTATCATACCTCATAGCAAGTTACACCTCTCTCTTCACAATTATTTTTTCCAAACAAATAAAAAAAATCAAAGACACGAAATAAGATTTTTCACACAAACAAAATATTGTCCCAGTGTGTGTCTCTTTATTTCTGTCTTTGTATACCAAATCAAACATACACTGAATGATCAAGACTACATCTCTTTGGGTGTATAGCTTATTTGGATGCTTTTAGTACTTTGTGAGAATGTTAATATTTTAACTTCTCAAGAAGCAATACTGTGCTTAATTTCAAAGTTAAAAGAAGTCAAAATTGTTACTAAGAAAGCAATAAGAATTTACAAGAACTTTAGTTACAAGGTAAAGAAATCAAGAGTGATAGTCTTCATACCTATTATATAACAGTAAGGCATCACCTATTGTCCCAGCAACCTTATTCCGTACCTTTCGGACACACACCTGAACCAAAGCCACAGTAGAAGAAAATATTTACTTTATTTAGTATATGAATATCAAATGATAACTTAAAATATCCACAATTTTCGTATAAACAATCACCTGAACTTGGTCAATTGGCCCAGCCTCTGGATCCCGATTACGATGGATAACAATTCCGTTGTCACACTTATTTATGAAGTGTGCACTTCCACTTATATCATACATATTGGGAGGACCACCAGTCCAATTATGGAGCTATTAGATTACACGAGAAATAAGATAAGAATATCATACAGAGTGAAATGGTAGTTAAGTTTGATCATTACTAACCTGCCTGGGATGTGCAACAAACCAAACATGGCATCCATGAAATTGGGCAAAACGCTTGATTAAGGTAAGCATCTGACTTACATATTCAGTTTCAGTCCTGAAAGTTGCAACATAGAATCAACAACAATTAGACATTCTCCATACAGACAACATTGATATACAAGAGAAAGAATGATTAGAGTAACAAAGCAATTGCAAGGGAGACATTGGTTTTATTATTGTGAGAAATAAGCATCTAATCATGTCTGATAGTGCTCATTCAAAGTGAGATATGCGCAAAAATTTTTGTCCAGCAGACAGCAAATTATACTGTCCAGTCTCTGTTTACTAGTCATCATCTGGTCCAGCAAACTCCATTCTCATTGCTTTGTTATGCCTCGCTTCAATTAGAAAACCTATGGCCATTATACGTCAGTCTCATGCAGCGCGTGTTCAACTTCCGGCAGTCCCGTATGGCCCTGATTCAAACTCCAGCAGTCCTGTATAGTCCTAAATAAATTTTCAGCAGTCCGTAGAGCACCATTTTATAGCTAATTATCTCGTCTTCTTGCTAGGCTTTAAAATGTTGCTGAATTCTGGAGTTGACAAGGTTTATGTAATCTGTTATATGATAACTACTGATGAAGCTTATCTCATATCTGTTGTAGGTTCAGGTAGAAATCATCGGATCTTTAAGTGTGTATATTTACATCGCATGGATACACAGATGGGAAATCAATAACACTTTCTTCTAATAAGCTTCTATAATAATAATAATAATAATAATAATAATAATACGGTAATACTACATGTACCATTGTACACATCATTTAGCAACACGAAAAAATGTAAACATTAGCAGAAATTTTTCTGTGCTAATGTTTAATTTTTCCGTATTGTTAAATGGTGTGTACAGATGTGTACAATGGTACACATAGATTAATCAACAATGCTACATGTACACCTCTTTTTGGTGTACACCTCCATCCAAGTCCCAAACGAACAGGTTTTTATATATACAACGAACATGTTTTTATAGTTGACACAAACAGGTTTTAAAAACGTGTTCGTTTGCTTTTAAAAACTTGTTCGTTCTTGTAGTAATATTCTGTTCGCGCACGAACAGAAATGTACATATACAACGAACATGTTTTATAGTTGGCACGAACAGGTTAAAAACATGTTTGTTTGCTTTTAAAAACCTGTTCGTTCTAGTAGTAAAAACATGTTCGTTTGGAACTTGAATGGAGGTGTACACCAAGATTAATTGTAGATTAATTCATAATAAAAATAATAAAACTAAAAAGAAATTAACAAAAAAAAAATACTAAAAAGAATAACAGAAAAAAAGACTAACTTTTTGTTCCTCAGTTTTACCCCTTGCAAAAAACAAGATAAAAGCATACTGGTGATGAAATCAAATATTTAATTGATAGAAGATGAAGTCAAATATAAAATAACATAGACATAGCTAAACAAATTTCCACATTCAGAATTGGAGAATTACTGGTTTGTAGGTCGTTGATGATCAAGCTCATTATAAGGGTCAATCACAAGTCCACGCACTCCATGCCTTAATACAGCTGCTTTTGCAAGGTCGAGGACCCATTTTATATTTGGAAGGGAATCATCTTCACACCTAGTATCCGCCACCAGAATTCATTAGTTTGACATGAAATTATATTATTTTTAATATATATATATATATATATATATATATATATATATATATGTATACACACACACACACACACTAGAGAAGTAGCATATAGTCAGAGAATAAGGTTTACTAACAAGAATTTGAAAAAGTAAGAAGTCCTAAAGATTGAACCAAATAAATAAGGCATTTTAAACTAACTTGGCATATCTCCAATGACACCAAAAAAAGAAAATTTGCATAATGCCACATGAATCCAAGGTAATCATGTCCAAATGTTGTCAAAATATGAAGTTCCTTAGAAATTCTACGTTTCTTTTCTAGCTAAAGAGTAATATCGGCATAGAATAGCAAAAAAAAAAAAAAATTTGCTATAAGAAATAAAATATTAGCTTATTTTATATAAAAATCCAAGGACACGGTGGTGGCGGCTGAAAGGCGAGGAACAACGAAGCTTCCTAAGAAAGGTAAAAGAAGAGGCAAACTGGGAAGGGGGTGGAAGTGCGGAGGAGATGTGGAGGGAGATGGCAAAAGTTATTAGAAGAACCGCTAAAGAAAATTTTGGGGAACCTAGAGGAATCGAACCAAAAGACAAGGAATCATGGTGGTGGAATGCCAATGTACAAGAAAAGATAACGGCAAAACGGGAATGCTTTAAAGAATGGTCTTTGTGCCACAATACAGATAATTGGGAAAAATATAAAGCAGCTAAGAAAGAGACAAAAGTGGATGTAAGCGAAGCAAGAACAACAGCATATGAGAGTCTCTATCAGCCTTTAGGCACGAAGGAAGGAGAAAAAGGTATATATAGAATCGCAAAGAGCCGTGAAAGAAGAACGAGAGGCTTGGACCAGGTTAAGTGCATGTCCACTGTTTGGTTTGTTGAGAGACATTGTTTATAGAGACGGTGACACACAAATAGAAAAGGCTACTAAATTTGTATCATTGTATGTACTATTGTACAAAAAAAGAATAACCATCTCCAACAACTGCAGCACAGGCCTTCACTTCTATTAATAAATAACAATTTTAATTTTAATGTACATTTAAGACAGATATACCTTACAATTTTAAATCAAACCCTAAACTGGTTCATTTGTTTGTTTTCTACATAATATAATCATCTATGTTATCATTTTGGTTGGTAGTAGTGTTGCCTCTCAATGGTAACACATATTGAAGTCAGCATTGAATAATCACTTGCCTATTTTGCTTGGAGGGAGTGAGGTCGAGTTTTCATATAACATTTGTATGCAGTATAGTGACTAGTGAGGAAGAACACTTTATATACCATAATCATCCATTCTCACGTCAATGGATTAAATTGTTTTTTATGTAGCCTGGCTTTCAAGCCAATCACAACAGAGCAGAGACCAATTGGTGAAACAAAAACCATAATAGCAAACATACTATACATCTCTTTTCAAATATGAAGTATAAACAAAGTAAACACCAATGAAGCACAAAATGCATGGGAAAAAGATAAGAGTTTCTTGTAATGGTCTAACCTTATGAGAAAGAAAGTATCACTTAGCCAGAGCTTGCCGTGTTCATATTCCTCCAAAGACATCCGTTCAGCATGTTCACCATAACTATCATCATATAAGCAAGTCAATTAAGGTGATCAAAACTGTACATAAAGATGGCAAAATTGTTGCAGTCATAGAACATTGTCAGATACCAAAAATGGGGACAAGCAATCAATAAAAAAATGAAGTATTTCATCAAACTTAATCAGCTTTTTTTAATTTGCTGGCAGTGCCATGGCGTCATGGTGTGGCGGTTTTTGGGCTGACGGCCATGTTGATCATGTGGCATTGCGGAAATGGTGTTCGGCAATGTTTCGTCACATTGGCGGTGGCACTGGTAACATGGCGGTCCGATACATGTAAGGCAGAATGGGGGTGTTTTCTTTTTCTGGGAATTTTTTTGTCGGTAACATTTTCCCAACATTTTAATAACCCTAAACCTAACAATTATATAACACAAACCTTCTCTGGCTACCTCTTCACGCCCTCTCTACTCTCTGTCGTTCACTCTCCCTCTCTTCTGCTTGAGGAAGAAGACAACTTACGATGCGAATTGCATCAGCCCCAACAGCAACATCGTGATTCTGCACACGATGATTAAACAACAGAAAACCATGTAGGCACGGAAGATTGACAGCATTTATTTATCCATTCCAATCCCCTTTTTTTCCATTCTCACTCCTTAATTTTCTTTTTCTATTCTAAACCCTCAATTTGCTTTTGCTACAGAGCAGTTTATATTAATATTATTATTTATGTCAATATGATATAGTTATTAGTTTTAGTCTTTGATATTGATTGTGATAATACGGATAAATATTTTCACGTTATTATTGATAAAGTATTAGTAGATAGCAGTTTAGATATAATATTTTTATTTTTTAGTAGTTTATTTATATTTTGTAGTTTATTTTAGTATTTATTTGAGTATAATTTGTATTTTTTTAATGTGTCCCCCAATTCCACCTTTTGCAGCAAAAACATCCGTAATAACCTCATGGTGGTAATTTACCCTTTTGACATGAGCCGCCATCCACCATCAAAAGCTATAAACTTGATAAAATCCCTACTGTGAAGAAGTAATTATACCAGAGAAAAAGAACATAATACTGAAAGGACCGTGTATTGGTTCATTGGAAATATAAAGCATTTAGTCACTTTTAAAGCGTTCTTCTCACATATATCTATGTAATCTTCCATTCTTCATCCAAACATAATCTATTAGGGGGGAAAATTGGAATAAGAACAATTGCAAGTTATTAACACTGAGTCCCGAATTCCCGCCATAATATTATAAGTATCATAGCATACAGTATAATGTATTGCCCATTATCCAACTAAATAGTATGAACATTTCGTCTTTTACTTTTGGACACAAAGAAAAATCATACGTAATCAAATATGTTAATGAGCATGCTTAACAACTTTAGAGTAATGCATACTATTAGAAAATACGAGAATATATTATAACATCTCTACCGTAACCTAGAATACCATGGAGTACCAATGATGAATTCCAAGAATGAGTTTCGATATTTGCTATTATCTCAGGATTATTTACTTATGAATTAGGATGATAATTTCCTTTAAATAAGAATTAGAATAAGTGGTTTACAAATGTATCACAGAATATTTATATAAGTAAAATATTTATTTAGTCTTTATCATCTCTTCATCGTCTCCTATCTAACACCCATTATCCCAACGCATACCATGATATTTTAACCACTAGGAATGAGGCATATCAGGAGAATATACAATACAATGGTGATTAATTAAAAAATAATAAATAAATAATTTGAAAACCAAGAATACTGAAGGGGGGCGTGGAACAACACAGAAGTTCTTATTTAAAGCTCGAACAAATGTAGAACTTAGTGGAAGCATAAATGGTTCTAGTGATGTACTATTCTAAATGTATTTTCAGTTTTTGTCAAATCAATGTTGAGGATTATAAATTCTGGCCCTTATGAATGGTTAGGTCAGATAGCCTATAGTAGCCAACATATAGATTTTATTATATTATTGGCAAATTCCTCCAAACTAGAGTGTGAGCTACAATAATGACAAAAGGGGCACTAATAAATTCCAAAATCATGCAAAATGTAAACGACAAAATTTCCAGAATATTAACAAAGCAAAACATGACAAAAGAGAGCTGAAAAAAGATTACCGGAAGTGTTAACTATAACTATGGTATAGAAAAAGCTTACCGTGCTTCAAAGAAAGGTTTTTTCACATATTTCTCCAAAAGCTTTCGAGCATGTTCTCTAACCTACAAGAGAGACCAAATACAAATTGGGGATATACAAAAGGAAAACAAAACAAAAGATTTATCTATAAAGCAGAGGTTTCCAGTCTGAGAGGAGAAGTCTCCTATAAAATTTAAGAGCATTACACCAAATAGATGTTAGATGTCTACAACAGACCATTGAAGAAATTATAAACAAATTACTATTTACATAACAAATAGGTTATAAGTAAACATATGAAAGAAGAATAAGTATGAGAAATTGGCACATATGCTATCATGGTTCAACCGACAGAAAACTGCTGACAAAGCAAATCAATTAAGAAGGAAAGTTAGATTATGTTTGGTTTGCGTTTTCATTTTCTATTTTCATAATTTTGTGAAAAAAAAAAGTGAAAATAAGAGGTGAAAAAAGAGAGTACAATTTTATTGTTTAAACTATTTTCTCTTTTTTCACAAAATTTTGAAAACATGAATAATGAAAATGGAAAGCAGAAAATGAAAACGCAAACCAAATAGGAGAGGCCATTCAACATTCTAATCCTGTGAAGTCCCATCATAGTAAACCAAAATTTTGAAAATTACAAATGAAATAGCTCACCTTGTTCTCCATGGAACAAAGCGCAAATTTCCAGCCAGCAATTTCATTAATATTGCAAAGAAGGGCATCAATCCACTCACTCTTCCCTGAATTGGGAACTCCAGTTACTAGAGTCAATTCTCCCGGTACAACCTAATAAACAGCAATTAATTAGAACATGTTTTGAATGAAATACAAAAACTTCTATCTTCCTTATATAGTATATACCATTTAACAAATATTTCTGTTTAAATAAAGGAAAGAGTGAAGAGTTGATCATGTTATCGAGTATGCTTGGATATTATTTTATCTAGATTACATCACTAATAGAGTAAAAGTTTAATATGGTCACTGAAATGTCAAAATTAACTATTGAGTGACTTTTTTTCAGGAAATTTCCCAAAGACATTCATATATGAAGATCTATGATTTGTCAAAGTTCGGCTACTACTATTTATGACACAAATGTACATTTTGTATACGCATTCATGAGATTGTTTGCTACTTCTGGAATTTGGAGGACTACAACACCAACTTAATGGCATTCCATGTGTCCAACACAACTCAGAGTCTGCCACTCAAAGATACCCCACAGACACACGCCATACAGACATTCTTATTTATCCAAATATTCATTTCCGTTTAGTTTGGAAACCACTAGAATGATAGAATCACAGCTTAAATCTAGAGTAAAATGTCAAAAAAAAAGTTATTCTCCAAAATATTCAAATAAACTTAGCAATATTAAGTTATCTCATAAATTTGACATAGATCAAGAATGTCCAATACTATTGGGAAGAACCTGGAACGTATGAAGATCCATAGATTGATATTTATCAATATTTGAATTTTTGTAAATCTTGAAAATATACATATGGGGACCATATCACATATAGTGTACTGCATAGGACAATAAACTACAGATACACTAAGAAAAAATAGAAGTAGCAGTATCATTTCGCTGTAGGAAAGAACTGGATTTGTAAAATCCAGCAAACTTGAAACTATTGATGTGTGATCATAAATTGCTGAAATTATTCATAATAATAATATAAAATATTAATGAAGAATCAATGGTTGAAACTCCATTATCATTAATATGTTGTATGTGAAAAATAACCCCTGATACTAGGGGTGCACATGGGCCAGGCCAGGCCAGGTAACGAGAGCCAAACCCAGCCCAAAAAGTACAACGGATCTAACACAGTCCAAAATTATTTGACCCGAAATAAATTAATATATATAATTTTGTAAATTTTATATAATAAAGTAATAAATTTATTAAAAGGTTTACCAGTTAAAACAATTCAGTGAAATGTTATTACAAATTCAGAATGAATCACTTTTTATTTTGATTACAAAAATGAAAATTTTGAATCTATGTTAATCGCTTTTGACAACTCATTACGCCTTATTACATAAACTAATTTTGCTTTCAATTAAAATTTTCAATCACAAAAAGAAAGAAACAAGATATAAAGAAAGAACCCTACAAGACAACATTACCATCAGTCAGTCACATCAATAAAATAGATAAACGTAACTAACTGCTCTTACATTGTAGAACTCATTCAGATTACTCCACCCAGTTGAGACGCCAAATTCATATCCTAAGGTTCGATGATAATATGCATCAATCTCATCAAAGTAATCTCTAAAGTTAAACAATCCGCGTATGGGATACAATTCTGCATTCTCAACTGCTTCCTTTAGTGCATCAGCACCCAAATACATGAGAACCTGGTTAAATGTTACAAGGTTTAATAGAGTTACCATGGAGCAAAATTACACCACACATGTTTATCAGAGTGGAACTAGTGCATCATCAACTGACCTCATTTGCATCTTTGAAGCTTTCATCTCCCTTTCTTTTTTTGGGCCATCTGACCCGCCAGCATCTGCAAGCACACAAGGAGGAGTTTCTCATTATAAATGCATATGATTAACCGAGAGGTTAGAATGTAAACCACACAAGAAAAAAGAAAAACAAGTGTTAATAAATCTTCAAGGCTACAGAAAATTTATAAAGAATAAACAGCAGACACAGAAACCTCCATCATTCTATCATATGTAACCATCAGAAATTTGCAAAATAAACATCTCAAGAACCATTGTCATGAACAATAGGGACGTTTAGTCTAACCTTTTATATATTAAATTAAATGTGTGTAATAATAATAAATGGGAGGTTAGTTAAGATAGTAAGTATCCTATACCTTAACTAAGAGGTCATGGATTCAAGTTTTAGAAATATCATATGATGAAAGGTATTTTAGAAAAGTAAGTTGTGCACCAAAGCTCTCCTATATCCCCATTATATATATATATATATATATATATATATATATATAGATGCAGAAAACAATTCTTCAAATGTCTTATAATCTTCAAAAGTATCTTGTAATATCAATCATAAATCCATCCTAAGATTTTAGGTTGCGTTTGGGTGAGAGACAGAGACTGGAAACAGAGACTGAAACTGAATTAAGATTGTTATTGTGTTTGATTTAAAATTTACTAAGGGTATGTTTGGAAGAAAGAATGAGACAAGGAGATTGAGACTGAGAGACTGAAACTGAATTAAGTTTGTTGTTGTGTTTGGTTTAAAATTTAATAAGAGACTCAGACTGAGAGATAGAGATTAAATTAAGTTAATGGAGGAGGGATAAAAGGTTAGTATTGGAAATTTGAATGTTGAGTGAGGGTATTTTGGAGAAAAAAAATTATTAAAATTTTAGTCTCAGTCCCCACTATCTGGAGGTACTGAAAATACTGGAATTTTGGGGACTGAGAATGAAATTTTAATTCCAATCCTCGTCCACCAAACACAATACTGAGCTCAGTCCCCCTCCAGTACTCAAAACCAAACGCTTCCTAAGAGAGAGATAGAGAGATAGAGATTGAATTAAGTCAGTTGAGGAAAAAGTGACACGAGGCTTCCCAAAGATTATGAAATTGTGACAAAAGCCCCCAAATGTGACAACGCCATAATGACACTTCCATCAACATTGTTGAGGAACAACATCACAATTGGGGCCATTTGACACATTTATAATCTTTTGGCTGCCCTCGTATGACTTTCCTTCTTCTGGGGGCTATTTTCGTAAGAAACTAAATCTTTCACATGACAATATAACGGTTTACCTTATCAAAGAACAAAAAAAACAATTATTTTTTAAAAAAGAAAAAAAAAACAGAGAGAAGAATGTGCACGGCCACAAAGAGAGGAAAGAATTTTTCGGGGGGGGCAAATCATCAGCAGTAAATTTGAACCTTTCTTTTCCAAGGCGGCGTGCAAGCTCCTCAGCCAAGGCTTGACCAGGTTGATCCCCATCAGTGGCAAGTATAATCCGGGATGCCTATCATTTGAATAGTGAGAAAGTTGATAAAAACCATAAATTTCTGTGCATCAGAATGAAAGGAAGAATAACAGTTACAGACCTGCATCAAATGATCTTTGCAGTTCCACAGATACTGATACTTTGTATCCTAGCTTTACAAAATGATGATTATAACAAAAGCATCAGACTTTAAAATTACATACGTGTGAGCATACAATAATAGAAAGAAAAAAAAACATATGTTAAGCTCCAGATAAACCTTCTCGCAAGGGGGCAGCTCCTTTGAGGAGACTGACGGAGGTGCACCATCAGGAACACTAACACAATTTAAAAAGCCAGCTTCTTCCATTGCTAGCTTGTCCATTTCACCTTCAACCTACAGTATAAAAACAATATATAAAGCAAAAATCAAACAACCTCTGAATAGTTTCTTTACAAGGAAGAACCACAAAACTTACAATGATAACATCATTTTGTCCCTTTATGTCATCCAATCCGTAAAAGATTTTTTCAGTGTTCGCTTCCTGAAATATAAGGATATCAAGGAAACAGATGTAATATTTATATATAAATAAGAAAGGATGTGATATGAGCAGAAACCGAAAATTTTGACAAATACGATGATAAATGTCTTCTAACAGAATCATAATAAAACGAGTGTACACAAAATTGAGCTAAGGGAGAAGTTAATCAGATGGGGGAAACAAACAAGTGAAAGACAAAAGATACAGGAGATCTCTAAGGAAACCAATAAGAAAGACCTTGACTAGTTGGTAAAGGCTGTTGTTTTCCATGTAATTATGCCACAGTTGTTTAAATCACTAAAGCATATTAAATAAGTAACAGCAATTGCATTTACCTGCCAAAAGTTCTTGTTGATGTCTCTATACTTGCAACTAACAAGTGCTCCATTTCGACGATAGGTGAATGCAATAACAATCTACCAAATGTATATTACAG
>JASCZI010000016.1:59020-72214 GCA_036250425.1 Stylosanthes scabra
AAGAAAAGGTCACTGACATGTGAAGTAAAGACTTGGCCATTGCCTCAATAAATTAGCACAAGCTACAATAAGATACTAGAGTAAATGTTTATTGAGTATCTCAAAAACGGTTAATCATTCATCTATATTATATAAAATCACCAACTTTGGCCTAAAAGACACTAGATAAATAGCAAGGTTCATATTTTTTACATTGTGTCTTTTCTAAACACCTTTGCTTTTTCCTAAAACAGAAAATTACCATCAAGGTAGGAGAAAAGATAAGAAACCCTACCTACATGACCACATAATCCATGAAAAACAAAAGGCTTTCCAAGAGAGGTTTTCCAATCCTTGAACATGTTAGAGAGGAAAAGTCATAAAAGATTATAAGCTAAAAAATTGATGCCACGGTGAAATGGCTTGGGGAAATAGCATGGTGGTTTTGGGCCCACTGCATAATGGAAATCATGGTGGCCACAAATAATGGTGGTCTGCAAGGTGAATGTTGAAAATGGTGGGGCTGGGTGTAAATTATTTTGCATTTGAGAGATTTTTTGGTCACTTAGAAAACCCTAATAGTCAAGGTTAGTGAGGTTGCATTCTCAAACCCTAGTTCCAACCTCTTGCTGCCTCATCAACCCAAAAATCTCTTCCCTCTATGTTGTTCTATCTGCTGCTGGAGGAAGAAGCCGTCTGCTGCTCGAGGAAGAAGCCATTGTACCATCTCCCCACAGCATCGCCACCTCCAATGGCCCTCCTCCACCATTCTAGGTAGTTTTCCTTTTCCAACTCTTCCTTCCCCTCTCTTTCAAGACTCTGTTCTGTTATAGAGCATTAGTTTTCTTTCTTCTTTTTCCTTAGTTTTTTTCCTGGTTCGTTCCTCTCTCTCTTCCATTCCCTCTCAAAGTTTGAAGTTATGAACCTCTCTTCTTCTATCCTTTATTTAAATTTACATAGCTCACCACTAACTATGTCAACTTCAAGAGAACCAACGGCCCCAAATCAATCAAGCCTCTGCCTCTGCATCTGCAACCCGTGCTTCTGCTGCCCCTGCTCATGCTGCTGTTGCCTTAAGGTTCAAACAGAGTAGACCCAAGCTCAAAATACTTAAGTACTGTGAAAGACAACAGCACTAATGCGAAAATTATGAGAGTTGGCATTACCGGCCTAAAGGAGCACTATACAGCCTCAAAATGTTGTCGGATGTACTATAGTTATTGCTGAATTGCGGGAGTAATATAACCGAAAAAAGAATGAGAAAAAGGAAGTAATAGTGCTACTCCCTCTGCCAGCGAAGAACATAGTGTGAATGTTAGGGAGCTTAATCTAGAGTTTGGGGTTCGAATTGTTAGAAGAAGAAGCTCAAGGGATTGATAAGACTCCTAATCTAACTCCAATGTATATAGCTAAAGGGGAGAAAGTTCTATGAAAGGCCCAATGGATTTATTTGTTATGTAATAAAGAGGCAGTTCCTAGAGTTATTTCTTTGGTTAGCTTCACTTATAGTCACTCTAGCACCTTGTCAATGTTGAGGCAGCTCACAAATAATAAGGAATTGGTAAGGCATGTAGTCGCCCAATTTTCCACTTCCTATCTCTCATGAGGAAATAATAAATTATAAATCTGTAAAGAATGTTTACCTCAGATGAGTGGGTCAAAAACAAGTTATCAAAGGAAGCAAAGAAGATTGTTATTATGCCCTCTTTTTGGAATCATGTCAAATATACCCCAGGTTCTTAGGCTTGTTGATGGCGAAAAGAAACCACCAATGGATTATATCAAACAAGCCCGGAAGAAGGAAAAGGAATCCACCATGAACATGTGGTTTAACGATGGGACCAAGTATAATGAGGTTCTTAAAATCATTAACAGATATAATTGGCAACTTCATCAACCACTGCATATAGTTGGTTTTTTTTTCTAAACCAAATGTTTTATGACAACCGTCACATTGAGAATGATTCAGAGGTTACAAAAGGCCAATTTGAGTGCATCACTAGATTGGTGCCAAGTCCAACTTTGAGAGAGGACATGGGTAAAAAGATTTCGCCAAGTAAGATTGTTATTAATTATCTACAGCTTTGTTAATTTGTCAAATCTCATGACAAATTTATTTGAATTGTATAGTATTCTAGCGGTGAATATACAAGTATGAAGCTCCAAAGATGCAAGATCTTGCTATCAAGATTTTGAGCTTGAGTTGTACTGCTTCAAGATGCGAGCACAATTGGAGTATTTTTTAGCATATAAAGTATCTTCTCATTATTATTACTTCATTAAAATTTGCATGTTATAAAATTTCAAAGCAACTAAGATTATATTGAATAATATTTCAAATTCATCCTAAAAAGAGAAATAGGCTTGATCATGAAAGGATGGATAGCTTGGTTTATATAAAACAAAATCAACAAGTCACTAAAAGACACAACTTTAAAGATGAAATTGACCCTGTTACACTCAATGATATCGGTGAGCGTAATAAGTGGTTAGTAGGAGAACTTTGGGAAAGATGCTACTGTTGATGAATAATAGAAATGTTTTAGTCTATGAAGATGATAACACCTTGAGTTAGAACCTTGTGTTTGAAGCAATGGGGAGAATCAGCCTACAAGAAATACTTGCAGTAGGCAACAGATTATATTAAAAAAATAAAACTGCAGTTGCAACGATCGGTGCGAGTGCATCTATGGCTTCCAGAAAAAAAAAAAAAAAAAAAAGAAGCAATAATTATAGAAGATGTTGGACTGGAATTTGAAGACTCACAGGATTCAGTAAATGAGAAGAAATTCAATTTAATGATACCGAATCATAAGAGTTGATCAGAACTACTCAATCCAGAATCTAGATAGTTTGTTTCACCATTTTTTAGTTTGACAACATGAGACAATGTCTTTCATGTTTCTTTTTGCGTTTTTAGTATTTGACTTGACTATGCCACAGTTGCCATTTAAGCTCTATGTGTTATATGTTTGTTGTTTCATGAGTTATGACTTAATGACTGGGTTACTCATTTTGTGCATTGTTATGGCAATCAGTAGAATCTACAACCTTAGTTGTTTAAGGTCTTTTAAAACCAGCTCTTGATTCTGGAAAAAAGACTATAGCTTGTTTGCGAATGATATTCATCATCTGTATGATTCATCTTAGAAATCTGCATCCCTTAAGTAGATAGACCATTATATGACAAATTTTGTTACTTAGGCACACAAGTGACAGTGGAAGAGTGGAGATTATTTTTTACAAGCTGACATGATGTTGGTTATACATGCAAGGCACCCAGATTTTGAACAAAGTTGCAATCAAAATCCTAACTGAATAAATTTTCTATGTCACTCAAACTAAATAACTTCGTGGCGAATTGTACCTGATCGTCATATTTTCTCTGCTTGACAGCATTTCTCTCTAAAGTCTCCTTCGAAATCAAGCGCTCTGAAAAATACGCAAGCACCTGAAAAAGAGAAGAAAATTTATTTCACAATACATGAATTTGAACAAAAAAAATTCTGCCCAAAAATAAAAAGAAAAAAGAATCAAATTACTAACAAAAATATTGGAAACTAAATGAATCAATCAGACATGAGGATGCTTAGATAAATAAGTGAGCAATATAGGGAGAGCTGGGATAGAGAGACACAAGAAAAACTTATATTAAATTCTTAAAAGGAATTTAAATATAAACAGTTTAAACACAAAACGATTATGATAAGGGCATTGTGGCATCACTTGATCCATGTTACCAACCCGCTTAGCAGGACAATGCTTAGCTGCTCTTGATATTGAAGAAGAAATCAACAGCAAAGAAGATAAAAGAAACAAATCTGACATCTTTTCTATTTTTCTATTTTTTCCTTTTTTGTTCAGTAAAACATCAATGGCTGATTAGTTTGTCCATTTTCATTTTCATTTCTAGTAAAAATGAAAAAAAAAATTGAAAAAATGTTTGATTATACATTTTAAAAAATACTTTCAATGAAAATGAATTTGAAAAGACAAACAACTTTGAAAATGACAAATCTTCATTTTCTGCATTTTCCATAGTTTTAGTTTAAAAAATGTAGGAAATATTTTCAAGTGAAAATATAAGGGGAGCTTTTATAGATTTTTTTTTTGAAGAATTTCTTACAACCAATAACAAGTTTATAAAGCCACAAAACTAAAATATAGAATAAATGATAGTTTTGTCATTTAATAACAAATATGAATATGAATTTTTAATTCTATATTAAAAATACAT
Organism: Stylosanthes scabra; assembly: GCA_036250425.1. Lineage (NCBI taxonomy): Eukaryota > Viridiplantae > Streptophyta > Magnoliopsida > Fabales > Fabaceae > Stylosanthes > Stylosanthes scabra. Next base: position 63,237 of record JASCZI010000016.1, read on the forward strand.
TTTGGAAAATGGATCAACCAAACATATTTTCAATTGTTTCCTTTGTTTGGAAATGAATTCTATTTTGACAAATCAATCACATTTCCAAAAATATAGAAACCATGAGTGAAAATTATTTTCAGAAAAGAAATATAGAAAGTGAAAACAGGAATATTTTCACAAACAAATCGGCTCTTAGCCATCAATGCTTCAATGATAATCTCGTTACGCGAGAAACTAAAACAAACACAAAACCTCTAATCAGGGAGAGAAAATTAATCATTAGTGGTGTCTAGGCTGTAAAGACGAAAATGATAGATTTATCGAGTGCGATTATGAGAGTAAATGCAAGCTCAACAGAGACACGGGAAGAACTTGTGAAACAATATTAATGGCTAATTTAGTTAAACAGAATTGTGATATTCTACACACACACAAAAATAATAATGAACAAAATTAAATTTTTAAATGAGTGGAAGAAACTGGCTTAGAAAGCCTAGCATTCCACTCCAACTAGGTATAATGCACCCGGGCAAAGTTATCGGATTTATTCGGTTTCCTTTTCAAAATTTTAGAATGAGTAAATAGTACTCCACGGGGGCATACACTGCAAATTAGAAATACCATAATGCTTAATCTATAGGTGACAAGCAACCTCAAGTGAAAGGAGAAGCATCCTTCATTAGCATTTTGACAGAACTCAACTAGTTAGACCCAATAACACCAATAAAAATGGCTCAGCTCTACTTGGATATCACGTATATAAATTATCAAGTGTCATGAAGAAATATGCTACTAAAAGTCTTAGGATGCATTGGGAATGACTTTTGGGAAAAAGTGCTTATTTTTTTACCTTTTAATCAGAAAAAAAGAAGGGGGAGCCTTGGAGCTACAGTTGAGTTATCTTTATGTGACCTCAAGGTCAAGGGTTTATGTCATGGAATCCTACAACGTGGGATGCTTTGCACTAGGCTTCCCTTTTTTCTTTAACGAGAACAAGCAATTCTATGTTTCTGTAAAAAACTACTAAGTATTTCTTCTAATAGAAAATTCATTAAAACCAACTAAAAATTTTTGCTTTTTAAAAAGAAAGATGCCCATAAAGGGAACCATGCATGGTGTTTCCCCATGAGACACCAAAGAATGAAAAATTATTAGAAGTCTTAACTCTTAACTCATTCTCATAATTATCCTCCTAATTTCTAAACAAAGAAAATTTTGAATTTTTATCCGTTTGATGTTTTCAAAAAATAGCATTAACATATATATTTAAATTTTTACTTATTAAAGTATTAGGAGAATAATTAAGAGGATGAATTAGAACTTCGAATTATTACTCAAAGTATATAGTCTAGGGCTCTAGGCGGAGTTTACAGAGATCCATGAAAGAGTTAGTTAAGGTAAAATATAATGACCTCGCTACAAAGTGGTTCTAGCTGCAACTCCTCCTCTGTAATTTCTCTTCTTTTCTTAACCAGGGCTACTTGACCCGTCGCTGTAGAAAGTGAATGGCTACCAGCGAAGGCCTGCAATACAAGGAACAAAAAGGGAACAATTAACAAATCCACCTATGTTAAACAAGATATGTCGCACTTGAAAATGATGTCTAACCTGTGTGTTACCTCTCCACCCACATTTTCCACGAAAACACACCCATGCAGCAGACCCCCTAAATTCAAACATTGTAAAACTTTAAACAATGTACAAGTTTGGTATACCAACAACTAGATAAGATACGAGAATTATGATAATAAGAATTTGATACAAACCCATCATGTCCAATGAACAGAGACAAGCTTCTTTCTCCTGAGTCACCACCTTCACACTGTCTCACAAAAGATGCACTATTTAAAACCATGGACGTACATCCAAAAAAGGTTTACAGTTGATAGAAGTATACAACAAAATGTGATATATGCAAAGAGAATAAGCTACTATCATCATGTATAATATAAGCCAGATTTAAAATGAGTATTTAGAGGCAGAAGAAGTAAGATATCAAAATTAATTCATCAATGAACTCTCAAACATTTTTCCATTCAATATCTTGTTTCACAAATGATACTGACTACCATAGTTAAAATATTATAATTAATTCCATCCCAAAAAAGAAAGGGACAAACAAGAAGACTATGCTACTTACAATGTATTTGTGCAAAATTCTCACAAAGAAGTTCAAGAACCCATAACATGACCAACCCCAATAAAAAAGATGCTATGAAAAAGGATTATGCCTTCAAAGGTATGATATAAACCCACTACAAGTGAAACAGTACTTTCTAATGTGTAAAACCATTAACGTTGGTCACATGTACCTGAAATGCCCCCCTTTTCATCCTAGTTTGAAGCAGGAAAAAAATGGGAAAAAAGCTTTTGATGGGTGGTTTAAATGGATTAGATTTGTATGTAATGTGAGTAAAACAATTTTTTTTAACATCATCCTATTCTATTTCTATGTTTTGCAAAACTAGTTGTCTTCTAGTTCTCATGACTTGAATAGCCATAAAAGAGAGAAATTTCAATGGAAATATAGGATGATAGCACATCAAAATTAAACTCTCAAAAAAATAAGGGTTAGTGCTCATTTTGCTCCATGTAGGTACATGTGGGTTATTCTGGTCCCCATTTAAGGAACAAAGCGCATGCCTAAAGAAATAAAGTGTGAACATTAATACAAAAAGAAAGTACCATTGGACAAAGCAGGTGGTTATATTGGCCAGGTACGCATAATCCAGTGTCAAATCCAACAGCCTTCAACTTTTCTTTCAGTATATAGAATCGCCTCTTCTCATTTTCATCTGGGTTCTCCAAATGAACTTAAGAAATAAAAAAAATAAAAATAGAAAAGGTTAGTTTCTTCTCTGTTCTCTGCCAAAAAAGAAAACAAAATAAAAAGTAGTTAGCGGCGGTAGAACAGAGAAAACTAACATACCTGGCCTGGGGACAGTGGCATGAGAAGAACGAGAATGGCCGTTGGATGTGAGTGGCGAGGGCAATGGAGAGTTCTTGGAAAGGGGTTGTCTGGAACAGAGGACAGTAAAGAAGGGTCTGCAGAGGTTAAAATGGTGTCGTTGAGGTGAGAATGGGTGGGTGCCAGTGGAACGAAAGAAAGGATGGGTGGTCATGGACATGGACATGGTGGCGAGTAGGGTGTGAGGGTAACGAAGACGCATGTTCTGGGAAGAATAACGGCTTTAGGATTGTAACAATAATATTTACTGTTGTTACTGAACATTTGATTTTAAGGCAACAGAATCAACATAAAATGGTAACAATAAAAGTCAAGTAATTTGAAATTCCTCCACCCTTCCGGCTTCCTCCACCCTGGTACGTACTGCAAATAAACACGGGTTTCATAAATGACCACGCAAAACACAAACATACTCTCACATAAAAAATTAAAAATGACAACTCAACAAGCAATTAAGAATTAACTACTGATTAATAAATCTAATAACTAAAAGTCTAAACGCTAATAGAGGAGAAGAAAAAATAACAAGAACCAGTAAATAGCGAAAGTGAATGAAGGAAAAGACCTCTTGAAGACGAGACCGGCGACACGAACGGCGAAACAACCGGTGACACGAACGGCGAGGACGAGACCACAGCGACGACGACGAGACAAGCGAAGTCGTGACCGGCGAGGACGAGACCAGCGACGACGACGTGACCGGCAAGGAGGAACGGTGGTGTGGTTGGAGGTTCCGTCTTGTCTCTTGCTTCTTCTGATTTGAGGAGGCTAGGGCTTCCTGATTAGCGGGAAAAGGGTGGGAACTCGATAGTCGATACTGCATAGTTGTAAAAACCATTAAACCGTGAGGCTACTGGTTGAACCGTTAAACCGGTCACAAATAAATAAAAATTATAATTTATAAAAAAAAAAAAAACTAATATTAAAATGTGCATACATGTGTTTAATTCACGTAGAGTCTAAAATCTCAATGCATAAACAAGCAATTGATGTATCCGGAGTCGACCCTTGTTAATGAGATGAAGGTGCTGGTGATGAATCCATTATCCATCTCACTCTTTAAAACAATGTACAAACTACAAACAATACTTCGATTCAGTACCAATAATCCAGCACCAGTAACAAGCAATAATCATGTACCAAATTGCAGCAATAATCCAGCACCAATAATAATCTGAGCAATAATCCAGTATCAATACGTAGCAATAATCCAATATCAATAAGCATATTTAATCAGGTACCACTAACTTAGTTATTAACAAGCAATCACAAAATAAACATCAATTTACTTGAAATTTGAAAGGAAAAAAAAAGGTGTTTTCCACTTTTGCTTGTTGACAGAACGAAAGCACAGAATGAATATTTAAAATTGAGATTAGGAATATCCACAATAGATGATTAACAGCTAAGTACATCAATTTACTTGAAAAACAAAAGGTGTTTTTCTTGTTGTTGAGAGAACGGAAGCACTCACTGTAGCAGAAAAAGTGGAGACCGGCGCACAACGGGGAAGACAAAGCAGAGACCGGCGTCACTAGCGTCTGGCAACACGCAGCGGCACTGACGCAGAGGCTGAGCAGAACAGGGAAACCAACGGCAGCACTTGGGTTCAGCAACACGCAGAGGCCGAACGAGCGGAGCAGAAGCGAAGATTCCGAGCAGTGACGTTCGAGCAAGACGCAGTGGCCGAACGAGCAAGCGGCGAAACTGGAAGCGAAACGTCCGAGCAGCGACGTTCACGCAGAACGGAAGGCGACAGCACTCGGGCGGTGGCAGAACACGGGCGGCAGCGCAGTTGGCAGCAGAACACGAACGGCGGGAGAACGAGGACGGCACGGTAGGAACACGGCGAAAAGACGAAGGGGATGGAGTGCCACTCAGATCGAAGATTTGAGGATTGACGAATGGTGGATGGTGGCTGAACACGGGACTTTGGGGTTCTGTATCAAAACTTTAACTTTTTATGATGATAATTATAATTATAATTATAATTATGTTGAATTATGATATTTTAATCTTTTATGGTAAAACTGAAGAACTCGGATAGGCAGGTGATAATTATAATTTTATGAACATGTGTATTATTTAAATAATTAAGTTTAAATTAGGTTAGGGCAGTGACGGATACAGAAAAATTTAATAGTGGGGGCAAAACATATATAACATGACAATAATTTTTTGGTTTAACTTTTTTGTTAGTGTATTTAATTTTACCAAATTTTTAATGAATTCCTTTTAGTTTAAAAGATTATAATTAATTGTTATATTAAATAAAATTTTAAAATTAAATCCTTAGTAATTATTATTTATAAGAAAATATACACTAATTTCAAAATATTTTCTTTTAAAAATGTCATAATTCATCCTACATCAAACATAAAAATGAATATTTAAAAAAGATCGTAAAAAAATAGTTAAAATGACCTAATTGAAAATATTTATTTAAGATATGAATCCAAATTGAATTATAGGGATCTAATTTAAAGTTTAAATAAAATTATAAAGATCTAATTAAAATTTTAATAAAAACTATAAAGGCTAATATAATAGTTAACCTAATTTAAAAAACAACAATCCTATCAAATTTGAGAATTGATTATGAGAGCACATATCTAAAATAAAATTTTCAAGTTAATTATCAAGTGCCAAAAAAAAATAATACTAGGGAACCAACGTTAGGGGAACCAATAGGGAGCCAATGAGTGTAATTAGGAAAATAGTGGGTGATAAAAAGGGAGAGAGAAAAGAAAAAAAAAGTGACATTGGCTCCCTATTGTATCCCTAATATTGGCTCCCAAGACTTTCTCGCCAAAAATTGAATGAAGAAAATTTTAGTGGGGTAAAATTCAATTACTTAATGGGGGCAAATATAATTATTAGTATATATTACTTGTAAAATTTGCAAATGATAAAGTGCCCCCACAACTCATTGAATGCATTTGTCCGTGGGTTAGAGTCTAGAGATTAGGGTTTAATGTTTAGGGTATAAATTTTGGGATCTAGGATTATTGTAACAACTTAATGTGACTAATCACAGTTCCACCTTATTTAGATATTAAAACATTGAATCAGTTAATTAATGGATTAAATTAACAGTTCAGTTCTTAGCTATTATAATTTTTTTAAATATGTATTTAGCAAATGTACTTAAAACAACCATATTATTTTATATTTAATCTAAGTAAAGAACAATTAAATAAATATTTTACCCTTACGCGGGCAATACCCTAGTACATCTATCTATCTATTATTATATATTAATATTAATTAAAATCTATCTATCTATCTATTAAAATATAATAAGTATAGGGGTGTAATCTCATTGTTTTCATTTGGCGGTTTTACTCCGTTGACATGTGGCAGACGCTAAATGATCGCAAAGTGTCTCTTTCTAATAGGTTGATTGATGTCACTCCCAAATGCTTTAGCCAATCCATGAGTGATTTTAGAAGATAATTTGAATTTTAAAGTTTGAATGGAAAGAATTATGTAATAAAAATAATCAGCCATCAATCAAATTAATTATCCAATTCAAATCTCTAATTTTTTAAGATTTTGAATTATGAATTTTTTATATTTTAATAAAAAAAATTGTGATACAAAATATTATACTAATTACTCAGACATAAATATTCATTTGATGTTTTAATTATGCAGTAACAATAAAACAGTGACGAACCCTAATTTCCGAACCCAGTTTCTAAAGCATCTAATATGTGTTTTGTTTTTTTCCAAGAATAATATGTGTTGATGGTGATAGGATAATCAATGAGGTTAGCACCAATTTTGATAATTTACTGGTTTGTTTGATGGAATTAGTATCTACTTTGTTTTTATTGCCTGTTTTTCTCTTAAAAGTCTTTTGAATATTGTCTATGTATTATGATAAAACAAAATATTTCGGTTCCTTCGGTGGTAATTAAAAGTAGCATTATTTTTGTTCCTTCTTAATTATTAACTATTCCTTTCGTTTCATTTTTTCATTCTTGGAGAAGCAAGACTTTATGTACATGTATGTCTTGAATCTTATGCTTGTGCTGAATGGAATTATGGGTATGTAAATGTGACAATTATTATTATTAAGAACATACATAGAAAAAAATTAAGAAAGGAGTAATTAATAATAATAACAATAATAATAATAATAATTGTCATATTTACACCCATAATTCCTTTCAGCACAAGTATAAGATTGAATACATACATGTACATAAAGTCTTGCTTCTCCAAGAACGAAAAAATGAAACGAAAAGAATAGAAAATAATTAAGAAGGAACAAAAATAATGCTACTTTTAATTACAATCGAAGGAACCGAAATATTTTATTTTATCATAATACATAGACAATATTCAAAAGACTTTTAAGAGAAAAACAGGCAATAAAAACAAAGTAAATACTAATTCCATCAAACAAATCAGTAAATTATCAAAATTGGTGCTGACCTCGTTGATTATCCTATCACCATCAACACGTATTATTCTTGAAAAAAACAAAACACATATTAAATGCTTTAGAAACAGGGTTCGAAAATTAGGGTTCGTCACTATTTTATTGTTACTGCATAATTAAAACATCAAATGAATATTTATATTTGAGTAATTAGTATAATATTCTGTATCACATTTTTTTATTAAAATATAAAAAATTCATAATTCAAAATCTTAAAAAATTTGAGATTTGAATTGGATAATTAATTTGATTGATTGCTGATTATTTTTATTGCATAATTCTTTCCATTCAAAATTTTAAATTCAAATTATCTTCTAAAATCACTCATGGATTGGCTGAAGCATTTGGGAGTGAGATCAATCAACCTATTAGAAAGAGACACTTTGCGATCATTTAGCGTCTGCCACATGTCAATGGAGTAAAACCGCCAAATGGAAACAATGAGATTACACCCCTATACTTATTATATTTAATAGATAGATATGCATCTCATAATGTTCCAAACATATTATAACTTAATTTTGTTATTTTAGGCGCTTTAATTAGTATTTTAATTTTTATTGCATATGCATCTCATAATGTTCCAAACATATTATAACTTAATTTTGTTATTTTAGGCAGAAATGCAGAGATTCACTCGTAAGATTGTAGATATGATGAAGAAATAGAATCTCTATGCTTCACAGGGAGGACCTATTATTTTATCTCACGTTCTTCTTTTTCTTATAATAAACTATTCTATTAAGTGCATCATGTTATTCATGAATCAGTGCTATTATTGTTTGCCTTCAAGATATAGGTAGGTGATATGAATTATTGGTGGTGGGACCCACCAGTTACTGTTTGCACAGTAACCAAATCAATTATGGTCGTCCATTCCTAATCAAGTTACTATGTCGCATAGTAAATGAATTATAGCCGTTCATTCCTTTTCATGTAATAGTAATTCTTTTACTATAAATAGGGCTATGATTTCATAAGTTTTTCATATCCAGAAATCAATAAGAATTTCTATTACTTGCTCTCTATAGCTCTCTCTCTTCCTTTTCTTATATTCTCTCTTTTATATAGCTTTTGTTCTACTATAGCTTCGACTATAGCTTCGATTTTATAACACGTTATGAGCACGAGGCTCTGATCAATTCTCTTCGAAGCACGAGGCTCTAATCAATTCTCTTCGAAGCACGAAGCTCTAATCAAGTTTCTCCGAAGTAAGGTACTAATCTTTTACCATGTCTAATCTTTCTCGTCTCGAATTTGTACCCCTAAATATATCTGGTAATAATTTTCTATCATGGATACTTGATGTCGAAATCCATCTAAATTCAATGGGTCTTGGAGAAACCATTGAGGCCAATAATAAGGCATCCTTGAAGGATCGCTCTAAAGCCATGATATTCATTCGCCGTCATCTTGACGAAGCTCTGAAAAATGAATATCTCACGTTGAAAGATCCTGAAGATCTATGGCAAAACCTTCATAATAGGTATAATCACCAGAAGACGGTTATACTTCCTCGTGCCCGTTATGAGTGGACGCATCTGCGTCTACAAGATTTTAAAACCATCAGTGATTATA
>JASCZI010000016.1:131870-144318 GCA_036250425.1 Stylosanthes scabra
ATTTGGTCGGCGATGGTATGGGACACGACGATCGAACCGGGTTTTTCTTTTGGGGAATGGTTCATGGTTCTGGACCGGTTGACCCCATGAGAAGGATTGGTTAGGCAACCGACCAAGCATCGGTTCTATCGGGCTTGGGTCACTGTCAAACCGGTTGGTTCAGCTAAGTCATGTAGACCGAAGGTAAATTCCGGCTACAAAGATGCTACTCCGGCAAACGGTTCAGAGGAGCGAACCGGTGAGATGCTAAGAGCTGTATGAGATGTTGTGATGGCTATGTGTCAAAGCTAAAGAAAGGCTAAGTGTTAAGGCTAAGAAAGGTCGAGTGCAAGGGCTGGGTGTCGTCCCTTTTGTCTGAGAATGAAAGCTGTAGAGCTAGCTACCTGAAAGGCAATAACGATCATCATGTTCCCCTGTCGAGGCGGCTTCTTGCTTTATAGAGCCTTTGCTGGTGACGGGATCCTCACCATGATTATTGAGAGTACCAAGGGTACCTTATGCCACCAGTTCTAGCCAAAGGAACTTGGATGTGCTGCATGTTCTAGCCAACGGAACATGGCCGCTTTGGACGAGCCAAAGTCCACGACATTCGAAAGTGGTGAACCATACTTGGGTTTGATCCTAAGTAATCGTCGGGTGCAGGAAGTAAACCGACGCATGAGCTCATGGCCTGCATTAGGAACATGCATGCATCATATTGTGTGTTGCATTTGTGTGTGATTGTATTATTGATTGTGTGTGCTTTACTTTCTGCTTTGACTACTTGACTACTTGCTACTTGCTACCTACATGACGTCAGCCCCTAGGATAGATTAGTTGCCCTCGTGATACCCCAAGCTAGGAACCTTAGGTTCTCACCCCCTTCTTCTTACACTACGCATGATCTCTTCTCTCCTCTATCTTTCTTCCACGATGAGACCGATTGCACCCTTCTCCCCACGACCGGCTGCATCCCCCAGTTCATCGACCTCTTTAGGTTCTATTGGCAGTATTCACCGGGAGCGCTCACGCTCACCTCGTACGCCATTGCCACCGATGGCTCCGGTTCCGGGCCCAGTGTACCCTGTGCCGCGTACCCCCATGTGTGATGCGCGATGCTATCGTAGCCTGTTCCCTCACCGTAGAGTGGCACCACCTATTCCTCTTCCCTCTTCACCTCCTCCGAGTGACGAAGAACCATCCGCCGAGACGTACGATCCGGCAACGGAGTTAGTGGGAGATCCGAATGAGCCATACGTTGCCGAGCACGTGCCTTATGGAGCCCCCGAGGCTTATTATTCGGACGCTTCATATGGATCGGAGCGCGAGAGTGTGAGTACTGATACGACACCCTCTAGTCACCATTCCTCCGGTAGTTCTTCCGGTAGCGTATCTCTGGGATATGGGTCTGCTTCAAGCGGATCGGCTAGTGACGGAGCATCAGATGATGATCTGGTGAACCGGTACTTCGCCGGGACATTTCCTCCGCCTTAGGATGGCAGATGCTATAGGGTGGTAGTCATAGTGCCTCACGAACTGTTAGCGCAGTACGAGGACTAGGCTAGTTGGTCAGGTTGGACCTAGATAGGTGACCTTAGCTGGGGTCGGGTTCAATCCTGTAGGGTGTTTTTTCGTGTTGTACTCTCTCTCTCCTGTATTTCTTTTTGTTGGTCTAATAGAGTCAGTGGTACTTTTCTTTTGAGTCTGTATTCTCGTGAACCCAGTTTAGGAAATTTCAATTATATGTTTACTTACTTGTTCTTTTATATATATGGTATTTAATTATTTAACCTGTTTATGAAATTCGAAGGATTTATCGTTTCTACCGTTACGTTACAACATGACAGGCTTATAAGTCTTGAAATTTTAGAATTAGGATTTTAGTGACATTTCGACCGTAGGTGTGATCATGACATACCGAAAGTTGGGGTGTTACAATTGATACGCTCTGATCTCGGCAAGTGCACTGAGTCATACAAGTAATACCACGGTGAAGTGGGTATTGTTCTCACGAGGAATAAAGGACTAATCAATACTATCTATTAATTATTCTAATCAGATGAATTAAAACTTGAAAGGAATATGATTAAGAGAATTCGAATGGAAGCAATAAAAGTGAGCAGAAAATTACTTGAGATTAATGTGATGGAATGAGATGTTAAGAGCTTCGGAGATGTTTTTCCCTTGAGAGCCAATGCATACATTCGATTTATAATTCTAGCATTTCAGAAATCAAGCACAACGAATCTAGTATAACTAAGCCCTAATCTCTTAGTAACTTAGTTTCTATTTACCTAATCAGATGCTAATCTCTTAGTCAATTAATCAAATAAATAGGTGAAGACCTAAATCAGATTCTAATCCTTATGAGTCTCAAAAGTGATCCTAGATTAGATTAAATGTCACTCTATCCAAACTAGTTCCAATCAAATTTTAACTCACATAATTATTAGTTGTATAACAATTAACTTTACTATCTCTAGTTAGTTTTAATTGATTATGTGAATTAATTTCCAGCTAGCATAAACCAATAGATCTCTCAACCTGATTAATTTAGCCCTAGACAAGTTAAGAACACCTCTCAGTGATTCTAAACTATTAAGATGAAGAGCAGAAAATTAAATCATGCATAGAAGATAACTGAAAATACCTCATGTATTAATAATCGAATGTACAAAAAGACTACCTCATGATGGGTGAACAGAACTCCTCACCCTTAACAATGGAGTAGTTTAGCAATTCATGATGAAAACTAAAACCTAAGAATTATGAAAAGTGGATCTTTGCTGAGTGTATAACCCTAGGTGGTTAATTCACTCTTTATACCTATCTAATCTAAATTCAAATTAAAATCTAATCATATCTAATCTAATCCTAATCTTATCTTCTATGATTACAAAGCTTATCTTCTTCACTAAGTCTTCAATCAATCTTCCTTTGAATCTTCCAGTTTTGCCCTTGATTAGTGGATGGATTTGGGGCATAATGACTCTGGTTTGAATTGGTCAAAATTGACTTTTCTTGTCTTTGCTATTTGCTCTCCACGTATAACGTGAGTTTTCCACGTATAACGTGGAGTCTCTGCGTATAACGTGGGTTCTCCACATATAATGTGGAGTCTCTGCCCAAATCTGTAGTTGAAAGCTTCTTTATCGCACGTATAACGAGGAGCTTCCGCGTATAACGTGGAGTTTCTGGATGAGAGAGAAAATATTCCCACGTATAACGTGTGGCTTCTGTCCAATTCTGGAAGAGAGAGAATTAATTCCCACGTATAACGTGGGTGCTACACGTATAATGTGTAGCCTCTGTCAATTTTGCTGGAAGCTGGGTTAATTCCCACGTATAACGTGGGATCTCACGTACAACGTGAGATTCTGGACTTCAATTTTCTTCCATTTTCTCCTTTCCTTCATTCATCCTTCTTCAATCTTCTCTTAAGTGGCCTTTAAATACCTAAAATCCTTGTGAAATCTTCTATAAACATAAACAAAACTCAAAAGACATTAAGTTTGTTTGATTGATCAATTAAGAGCAATAATCACAAGAAAATCCATATAATTCAGGAAAAATTGAGATTAAAAACAACCAAAGATGCCCATGCATTAATGATTAATTAGGATAAAGATGAAACTAGATCACTAAGAGATTATGATTTAGTTATATTAGGATTCATTTTGATTTGATAGTAATTGCAGAAATTGAATGATAAAATCTGGTTTATGAAGTTAGTGATGAATATCTCCAATTCCTTGATCTTGCTTCTTATATTTGCATTTCCCTCTTTCTTGATAATTGATTTGTTGATTAGTGATAATTTGTTAATAAAGATTGTGATTCTTGAATTGTTTTCTTGTTGTTGCCTGATTCTTTATTGCTTCTTTATTTAGTTTTAGCATTAATCCTTTGATTGATACTTGGATCTACTTAAGGAAACTGATTAAAGAATATTGTCTGATCCACCTTTCCTCGAGGGAACGATATCCACTCATTAGTGGTACTACTTGATCCGGTGCACTTGCCGGATTGTTGCGAAAGAATTTGTAGCATCAGTACCATTTGTATATAACATTTGAATGTGAAAAGGCATTGGTTTTGTGCAGGGGAACACTTTCCAACATGATTGAAGCCCTCTCAATAGCCTTTATAGATGATATAGGTTGAATAACAAATCCATACATACATCCACTCATGTACATACATATATCTTATAACATTTGCATATAACATTTGAAAGTGAGAAATGGGACACATGGATAACCTCACCATCCAAACTATCTAAGGTTTCTATATAATACTAGTGGTATGGCCCGTGCCAAGCACGGGATTATTAAATAATTGTAATTCATCACTTACATATATTTTATATTCATTTTTACTAAGTTGGTAGTTACAGTTGGTTTCATAAAAAAACAGAAATAATAAGGTCAGAAACAACAATCTTACGTATATCAGTTTTTCTTAATTGAATAATATTATTAAAATAATAAACTTTATTTTGATCAGTAATGAGTTGATATGATTAAATTGGCTCAAATAGTATAACAATTGTATATATAAAAAAATTTGTTGATATGTATTATATTTAAAAAAAACTTTATGTGGATTAGTTGAATTATTTTGAAAACTATTTATTTAATATTTACATTTTATGTCAATAACATTTATTTCTGATTTATACATATATATATATGTTTTTTGTTGCTAATTTTATTACATTTTTTTAAAGTACCAAACATTTTATAGACTATTTTATACAAAAATAACAACAATTTTTTTACTTACTTTTCAAATCAATGGTGCCCCTCATACAATCCCACATGCACTTACACTAATTCAAAACAATAACTCCTCCATTATCATTTAACTATTTTTATTATTTAACATGATAAAAAATATTTTTATTTTTAGGTGTGTGGTCCAAATCTTGAAGTTATCGTTTAAGTACTTCTTGAACGTTATGATTTTGAGCCTAGGCCAAAAGAGTCAAATGTTGGGCCATTAAAATAATATCTTTATCCAAAAAATTCCTTTGAATACACGCTAAGGTTAACAAAAAATAGGGTTGCGGTACATAAGTGCAGCAAAAGACCTATGCTGCTTTTACTTCCTCTCTTCTTCCCGAATCTTCCATTACAGAGGAGATCTAGGTAGCTCTGTATGATCCTTTTCTTCAGCTAATCAAGTAAACGTGTATCTTGGTACATTTGTTTTTTTTCAAAAGTTACTTTCTTTGCTCAAATTTATGTATTTTTGGGTATATCATGTGATTAAACATTTTAAGAACTTTGATTTATTTGCATTTTTTTGTTGATATATTTTATTTTTGCTTATAATGTTCTATTTTTTTTCCCTGGAAGTTACCGCTCGAAAAATCGTTTGCATACGAAGGAATGGCTTCAACACCTCCAAATAGACATGTTTTAAGGTACTTTTTCTTTATTTTTTCTTAATGGTTTCGATTATTCATATGAAAAAAACCAGATTTAAGCTTTTCGCTGTGTTGAAATCTGTTTTCTATATCCTGTGTCTATTTCTATTAGGGTTTCCACAAAAACTCAATATGTGGTTACTAATTTCTTTTGTGATTTCACTACATGTTGTTTCTATTCATTGTACTTTTGAAAAACCCCAATACAAGATTATCCAAAGTTATATTTTTTTTTCCTTCGAATTAAAGGTGTTATCCATGATCAGTTAATGATACTATATGTTTTCATTTAAGGATCTGTGAATGTAAGGTAGGATTTGTTTAAAGCCTATCATTATTTTCCAGAAGAGATTTATTATTTTTTAATTTTTTATAATCTACATACATCAATATGTTTTACTTAATGTTATTGTGATAAGCACTTATATAATAACACAAATGTCTTACGTTTGATTCTTCTAAAATGATTATTTCCATCTTTTCTTTCTTTTTAAGAAATGTTCACTTTGGCTCTCATATAAAGAAGCTGGCCAAAAGTTATATGAAGCGTAAGAATTTGGTACAATAACCTAATGTTTATAAGAATTTAGTTTTTTACATGGAAATTAACTTTATTTGAAGTAAACTTATTCTGTTTAGCTAACTTTGTTGCATAATAAATTAAGTACGTGCCAGTGGGGTTGGGTGAGGAGCTTCAACTCTTTGGAAGGAGGTCCGTCTGGATTGTAATAGGACCACCTGGGATAGAAAACAAGCTGTTCACTTTCCAAGCAACCAATAAGCATGATCGCAATCCAGTTGAGTACTATTTAGGTGGTTTAGGTTGGGAGCGTTTCCGTAAAGAGTATGCATTAAGGACTTTTGATTCATTGGAGTTTCATATTATGGATTGGAGGAAGAAGGTTATCAGGATTTGGATTACGAGGTACCGCCATGGTGGATAGGAAAATAGTTGTAGTCCATAATACTAACTAAAACAAATTCCCCTTTTTGAGCACCAAATTTGTAGTAATTTGGTCACATATTGGTAATTATAATATTTTGATGCTAAAAGTTAATGGCAAAGTATATGTTGTATATAGAGCAGGTTGAGTATATGTTTTGGGATGCTATCTCACTAAAAAACACCATTTTCAGCCTTTGTAATCATGTTGGATGTTATAATGCTGTGTTTTTATGCAATATTGAGATGTTTATCAAGTAATATGTCTCTTTAAATTTGTTTCACTGTTTATTATATTAAGAACTAATTTTATGCCCCTTTGGATATAAACATCCTTAATTAAAATCTCTCTTTTTAACTGAACGCATAACCAGCCTCTTTTTTTTAACTATATAATTAAAAAGTTTTAAAATTTTGTTATATTTAATTAACCGTGTATTAGAAAGTCTGTGGCTCATCAATTAATTTTTAAAATTGGTTTGATTTCAAAGTGCACTTGTTGTTTAAATACACTTTACTTTTAATTCATAGATTTGAAAACTTGAGATATAGTTTTTTCAAGAAAATAGCTTCTATTGCTTACATTGAGATATAAGTA
The DNA here is from genome assembly GCA_036250425.1 of Stylosanthes scabra. NCBI lineage: Eukaryota > Viridiplantae > Streptophyta > Magnoliopsida > Fabales > Fabaceae > Stylosanthes > Stylosanthes scabra. The sequence continues at coordinate 138,822 of JASCZI010000016.1, forward strand.
ATTTCGGAATTACTGCAAATGTTGGTATATTAATAAATTGTAATGCTATCTAAAAGTTGGTTTTGAATAGATAAGCACAACAAATTGATATACTTATATTATACACATAATAATTGATTAGTGTCAAATACCACATAATCTTCCCATAAATTAAGTACTATTTGACATCAAATTACTAAATAGCAACTAATTGTGAAAAATCAATGTTTTAGATATAAATTTAATAATTAGTTAATAGATATTCATGTGATGTAAAAAAAAAATACATATTGTAATCTTTGCGTCGTTTTGATTTTTTTTTCATTGGAAATTTTCTGTTGTGACAAAAATTATCTAGCTTGTTTGGATATTATCAATTTATATTTATTAATAGATATTGATGTTTTTTTTTGAAGGATGAATAATATCACATATTAAATGATTAGTGGATCCTATAGGGCCTAAATGAAAAGTTAAATGTGGCCCATTTTTATTGAAATTTGTCTTATAACGTAAAAACCCACTTCTAAATACTAAGACCTAGACGTTGGCTACCTTTTTTTTTCCAGAAACATCTATCGATAACTTTACCGTAAAAGACAATCTCACTCATCTTCTTCAGGAACTTATTAAATAGGTAAAAAATCTTAACATTTCTCGATTATGCTTCTTTTCCTGTTTCAAAGCTCAACATCACTCTTGTGTTTGGTGTATGTAAATTTTAATCTAAATGTGTTTTTACTATTCATGTTTGTTAGGGTTTTGTTATATAGTCATGTGTGTTTTTGTATTCAGGATAAGTAACTGTAATTTATTCACTTTCTCTTTTAATTTATTCACTTCCATGATGTTAGCTTTCATGGAATCCCCCATTGGTTAAATATTTCACTTTTCCTAAAATGCCAGTGCATGCTGTAGCTGATGCAATAATGTTATACAAAGAAAAAGGTCTCCAGGGATATTTTTTGCCATCGAACAAAAAATTGTTGTTTTTATATGTCAAAAAGAGATTTCTCATCATTCTAATTGGTTTGTTTTGTAGGACATCCTACGATAAAGTGATTTACGTACCTTACTCATTCCATTTTATACATGTCAACAAAAAAAAACAGTTATTAAGTTTTATTTGGATTTAAAAACTTGTTCTCATTCATATTTTTGTTTCTATCTTTTACTGTTATACTGACCTTTATTTTTATTCACTAACTGTTATTTTTTTTTCATTACTTAAAGGCTTTCCTCGGTGAATCAAGTGCTCACAGAAAGAATGGTTGCAGTTCATCACAATAGAAGGGTTTTATGGTGTTATTTTTGTTCTATCTTATAAGTGGTTAGGATTATCTAACCAATGTGTGATACATTTAATTTAAGCAATTTTCTACTATGTTTTTGCACTAATTCTGAATTTCCTACATGGTTCTCATAAAAACCCAATGCTTACTAAGAAATTCTTTTTTAAATGTCTAATATTTTTGTTTTATTTTGTATAGTCTAATATGGAAGTTAACGTATGTAGTGTCTCCATCAGAGTGCTAGTAATAAAAAAACATAAGCCAATTACCTTTTTTCCTTTTCTTTCTGTTAGAGTGTGTTCTGTATATTCCAATGTTGATGATATTTGTTAACAATTTGGGAATCCTGATTATAGTCTGTTATTTTTTTAGTATGTATGAAATAATGTTTCCTTATCAGATGGCATTTACGGGATTTTAAAATTAATTTTGTTGAGATCAAGCGTGCTTGCTTTGTTTGATAACAATAGTATATCTTATTTTAGTTCTGATCGAAGTTATCACTTTTTTATACCATAGTCCAAATTGCATGTAGGCATATAAAATTACACAATTGTTAAGCATGATATTAGCTATTTTCACTTGGTTAAGACTTCCATTTTTATTCATATAATATAGTTTGAAGTTAAATCGTGGAGTATACTTTTCATCAGAGGCATCAGATTTGGTTCTCATGTTGAGAAACTGACCAAGAGCTATATGAGGCGAAAGAAGCTGGTAAGTATTATAGAAGCAAGATTAAGGACAAAAGTTCTTTTGTGTCAATGTTGTCCTTAAATTTTATCGTAAACATTATCCATTTAAATTAACTGTCTTGTAATTTAACTGAAGTACTTGCCGGTTGGATTGGGTGAGGAGCTTCAACATTTTGGTAGGAGATCTGTCTGGACTGTTATAGGACCAGACACTATAGAGGAGAGGATGTTTACTTTTGAAGCAACAAATATGCACGACTGGAATCCAATTGAATTTTATTTTAGTTTAGACTGGCAGCGATTCCGCGATGCATATGGATTAAGAACCTGGGACACACTTGAGTTTTATATCATGGATTGGTTGCATAAGGTTATGCGTGTCCGGATCATGAGGTACCATCGTCGTGGATAAGAAAATAGTTTAAGTCGATGACGTTTTGAGAAAGATAGTGACAACTCCATGATATTTTTTGTAATATGTGAAATTATATGTACTTCTGATGAATTTAAACCTGTTATATGAATGGTGTTTAACTGGTCTGTAAACTTATTTATGCTTTTTTTTATCGTAATCTGTGTACTTTAAGTGTGAATTACAGAAAAGTCGCTGTAAATATTTGATCACCAGTTACGTGCATTTGGATGCTGTTGTACTTTAAATCGAATATTTCTTCTTTTGAACTGTATTTTGAATTTATCTTTAATAGCATCTTAGGTAATATTATAGTAGTTGATTTTTTTTCATCTTCTTATTATTGTTTTATATGAATTTTCTATATTTTAGTGTTTCCTAAATGTATTTATCCAATAGATTTTCATCGTGCACAGGAGAAACTTTAAATTTATATTTATTTTCATAAAATATTTCAATAGTCCATTAAATATCACAATCGAGGAATAACATTTATTTAGTGTGTCAATTTTTGTATATTCAGAAGAAGTTGGTCTAGTGTACTCGTAGAGGCTCTTATTGGATCCAAGGTGTTGAATCCATGTAGTTTCCCATTGAAATTTCTTTTTTTAATATTTTATATGAAACATTAATTATAGTTTAATTATAATTTATCAATTGAGTTTTTTTACTAACATTAATTAATAATAGATATGTTAAATCATTTAAAATTACGTATTTGGATTCTTGATGTTGAAATAGACAAAAACAAAATTTTTAACATTCAATGTTATTATAATGGGATTTGACACAAAAATCCACACATGTATCATCATATTATTAAATTCTAATATTTTTTACATTGATTACTTTTAAATTCATGCAAATGCTTAAGTCTGATTTGTTTAGTGGATAAAATTATTTACCCTGTTAGTGCTTTGATATTAAAGTATTATATTGACTTATTAAATGCATATATCATCGTGAACAAAATATTTGAGTTTTATCGTTTAAAAACCTACTTGGTCAAATATATTAATAAGTGGGCTAAAAATCTTACTATTAGGCCCATTGCTATTGAAGTGTTCACTAAAATTATACATTAGATTTCCCTTCACGGTGTAGTGCATAATCATTTGTACACAAATTAGAGTATCCCTTTTCCGGAAGTCTCTTAGAAACAGGGTTTCGGTGAATGACCTCATGGCTTCAACCGCTTATCTCAATCTTGGACAAAGGTTAATCTATCCCTTCACTATTTTTTAATTTTTCCTCTATTTTAATAGACAAATCTTTGATTTTGAATGTTTATTTTTGTAGATTAGGGTTTAAACTTGCTTTATTTTTTCGTATTTTGCTAGGGATTTGCTTTGTTTGTGACCATGAAAGTTTACATGTATATCTATTTCTATGTAAAGAATTAAAAAATCATTGGATCTGTTTTGGTACTTTGTCTGATTGTTATATTGGTTTGTTACGAAGATGTTTTATCCTTTATATGGAAATATCACTCCTCGATTATAATTTGTACTATTCAAATTATCCCATTTTTGGTGTTTGTTTTTAAATTTTAATAAATGACAGTGTACATAATATGCTTTATTTTTTGCAGTTATAAAAGAACGTGTAACTCTATCTTTCAAATACTCATAAATTAAAACCATTTTAATTTATTTCTAAACTGGGTATTCTATTAGTTTGACACTCATTTAATGTTTATTTTATTTTTGTAGTGCATTTTTTGAGAGATACATATGTTATTGAATGCAGGCGTCAATCTAAATGATTGAATTAGTTGTCTCAAAGTAATGCTGATGTTGGTGATTCAATAGATGATCAGTATAAATCATTCTTCGAGGAGTTGAACTCAATTGATACGACAAATGAGTTGGGGTTTAGTTATGAAGGTGTATGTCGAGGAAGATCCATGATGGTTAGTAAAGAGAGCAAAATTTACAACATGTTACCTGATTCAACAGACCCAGATTATCGATTCTACCTCACGCAGAAGCTATTAAGGAATCAAGATAATTTGGGTAAAAACCCTTTTTTTCTCCAGGATATTGTTAATCATACGGTATTATTCTTATAGAGTCATATTTTGTCTTTGTAAAGATTTATTTATTTGTTTGTTTTATTGTTTAAAACCAAAAAAAACTTATATTTAATTTAGTCACACTACCATATGTTTTAAATTTAGACACCGAAGAAAATTATAATATAAATTTACTTGATTCCTTAGTTCATTTGAAGAAATTGTAACACTTTAATGCCATAATTGAAACCACAGATGATTCAAAGATTAATGCATGAAATTCATATCAGGCTTTTTGTGCTACGGAATCTAGAAGTGGTAGTGAAGAGAGTGAGCTAAATTACTTGTTGCCAGATCCCATCGATCCCGATTATGAAGCATACCTTGAAATGGTTAAATCAGGTGAAATGGATATTCCTAGCGACGATTAGTTTCTTATTTGGTGATCTTTATCAGGTGGACATCTATTAATGGTTTTGATTCATATTTTGTGTAAAATCTTTATCATTTGATGATTACAACTCTAATGATGTATTTCTGTTTTTTGTTGATATTACATTAATATGTTCTTTCTTTAGTTGAAAAAGATGATCTACCGAAATATGTCAAATTATTGCAACTATATTTTAGAGACTCTGTTGGGGATACTTATATTCTTTGGTAGGCCATCAGATAGAATAAAAAGTTGACACTAGATTAAAAACAAACACAATGCAAAAAGAGACTTTTATATCATGGTAATCCAAACACTTGGCAATTAATTGTTTGATGAATGATTGGGCGAAATTAATGTTTTTAAAATAATTATTAACACCTGTTTATATATTGACCAAACATTTCATCATGTAAGACTATCAAATTTTATGGATGATAATTAGCCTCATCCAACGTTATATTCCATACCATTTGTAATTCAACGTCTATTCATTCAATACAAATCGTCTTTAGTTAAATATAGTGGTGCAACTATTGAATTATTTTCTAAAGGCTAAAGGTTGTTGAATTAAATTGTTTTTTAAAAAGATCAATTAGTCTCCAATAATGAAGAACTTGGCAATTTCAGGTCGTGCGGCCGCACCACCAGGAGGGTGCGGCCGCGCCATTG
>JASCZI010000016.1:150770-162158 GCA_036250425.1 Stylosanthes scabra
TACATGAGGCATTCCTATCATCTCTCATTTAGCCATATCAATTAGTTATGCCTAAGGTCCTACCAATTATTCATCCTTCCCTCTCGTTCTCTAAGCCTTACGCTTCCTAGTTCTAGTCATCAGAATCCACAAATAGCCAATCAACACACAAACATTCATTACAAGCAAGCAATGCAAACAATAGCAATTAGCAAGTAATAGGCAATTAGGCACACCCAAACAATGTCAAACATATGCACATGTTGCATGCCTATTCCTGCAGGCTACGGTGAGCTCACTCGGTCGGTTATCATAGCCAATCCCGACCGATCCAGAACTAGCACTGGATGACCATCGTTCGTACTTCCCCGAGGACCAATCAGCCGGCCCCGATTGTTTACGATCTTTCTCATCTAATAATCATATATATAATGGGGGTTTCTTCTCTTTCTCATTGACTATAACCTAGGTTGGTAGCCGGGACGATGGCAGAAGGCCCCCCTGCCGCTACCGTAAGCCGCGACGTTAGCTTTTGTCCCACGTGGAAACAAAAACCCCACAAACACTTACTGCTCCCGATGGTCCGCTGTTGCCGTAAGCCGAGCTCTAGTCCTCTTGACCCCTCTTAGACCTAGGCTCACAGTTATAATTTTGTAAAACAAGGGTGAAACTATACATGAGATGTAACTACTTCAATCATCATTACTCAACCTTTGAAAACCAAGATAATTCTCAATAGAATCGATTCAAAAGAGGAAGAATCGATTCTGAGGGCGTTTTGAACGTTAAATTTGAAATTAGAGTGAAAACGAATCGGTTCGGGGACCAATCGAATCGACTCGGTCCTAGGCAGTTTATGAAATTTTGAAGAAGGAGTCGACTCGGAGCCCGGTCGAATCGATTCAAGAGACCTCTTTTAAAATCCTTTAGGTTCTGTGAAAATACGAATCGATTCAACTCAACCCCGACTCGACTCAATTAAGAGTCAAATAATTTTCTTTAAGGCCACGAGGATAGAGTCGATTCTAACTAGCCACGAATCGATTTAAGATGGAGAGCTTTGGCTTCGGTGCAAATACAAATCGGTTCACCCCACAGGTGAATCGACTCGATCTACTTAAAAATCCATAACTTCGTTCCAAATTGCTCAGCGAATCGACTCGGCTACTACCTGAATTGATTCCCTGCAGCTTAAATCGTGTATTTTCCAAGAAAAATCAGTTTGAAACCAAACTTGCACCTAAGACCAAAACTTACCCTTTTTAAGATCACTTCCTTTGAAATTCTTGCCTCTTCTAAAATCCCTCATTTCGTTGGAAACCATTTTCAAACAATCGAAAACATTCCGAAATCCTTTCACCTAATCAAACCATCACCATCTCGTTTCTCTCTTCATCTCGCCCCACAGGCCTCAATCCTCATGCAATTCCCATCTCATGTATAACCCTTAATATTTAAAACACATCTTGGCACAAGGCCACAATCACAATCAATCATACATTGCATATTCCTTTGCATCAACATCAAACATACACATAGCCACATAATCAATCAACAATAATCCTTTCCATCACATTCCTCAAGTTCATTATTACCTATTAGATAGTCTAGGTGCAACTAACCTAGGCAATCACTCTAGCTTAAATAATGTAAGCTTGAATCTAAATCCGTACCTGGACGCCAAGCTCAATGTGTACACGCGATTCTTGGTCGCACCATCGAGTATCCAAGCACAACCGTTTAACATCCTTGCTCCCATCTACTACGTCTTCCACCAATTCTCTGTCCACTATCATCTATTAGTCACAAAGCAACGTACAACATACAAACAACACTTAATCACCACACTAATCTCTAACTAAACCAATAACTTGGGTTGGAAACGTCTCACCGAAGATACCCAAGCTTGTGGGCATTGATCATCAAGCTCCAAAACGTACTAGATCATCACCTAATTCACAAGGACTCGAAAACATGCAAGAGGGTCAAGCCACTTTCGAGCAGAAAATGGAGGAAGGATATCGAGTTGGAAGACAGCTTACCCATGGATTGCATGTGTGATAGACGTAAAGAGGGCGACGAGAGCTTCGCGTAGCCGCAAAACATGCATCAATCGGAGCTCTAGATCAAAAGTTATCGCGGTCGGAAGTTGGTGTGAGTGGTGGAAGAAGTGATACGAATCAATTCGTGTATTAATTCTTCACCAGCTCTCTCTCATTTTCAACGAGAAAGAGAGTAAGGAATGTGATGAAAGTGTGCCCCCACCCTATTTATACTCATTTATTAGTGGCATGTTTGTAATTTCGCGATTTGGTCCGTTTCGGGCCAAACTTTTAGCGAAGGTGTTCGGGTTCGCGCTCAAATTGTCATTTTCTCTACTAACGTGTAATTTCGTCAATTCTCAATTGTACTCCGAAATACTCAACTTAATTTATACGATCATGGTTAAAAATCATGGGGCTCACATCTAATAAGTCTGTTTGTGAACAATCTGATTCTGTTACTACTGTAGAAGATAGGCCTACAAATTTTATTAATTCTTGTGTTCCTCCTAGTTCTTTGTATTCTACTTCTCATAAACACAATTCTATGAATAAGAAATCTGATGTTCAACTTTGGCATAAACGCTTAGGCATAGTGCTACCAAAACTGTTTTAAATGTTCTTAATAAGAATTTTGATTTCTCTAGCTCTCTATCTCAATTTCAGCATGTTTGTGAAATTTGTTCTATTGCAAAGATGCATAAACTGCACTTTTCTACTACTGACACAGGCTATTATATTCCTTTAGATCTTGTTTTTGCTGATCTCTGGGGTCCTGCCCCTGTTAATTCTAGAAGTGGTTTTAGATACTATATATGTTTTGTTGATGCTTGCACCAAATATACTTGTATATATTTATTATCCAACAAGTCACAAGCTTTCACTGCTTTTAAACTATATAAGTCCTTTATGGAAAAACAAAGTGGATGTCAATTGAAAATCATTACAAACTGACAAAGGTTTAGAATTTCTTTCCAAAGAATTTACAACTTATCTTGCTAATGAAGGCATTTTGCATAGACAATCATGTGCATATACACATCATCAACAAGGAAGTGTTGAAAGAAGACATAGACACATCACAGAGATGGGACTTAGTCTTCTTGCCATAGCTTCCTTGCCCATAGAATTTTGGGAAGATGCTTTTCTTAGTGCCATTTACATCATCAATAGATTACCTACTCCTATTCTGCAGAATAAGAGTCCTTTTGAGGTTCTTTTTCACCAAGTTCCTGACTATAATTTCTTTAAAATTTTTGGATGTGCATGTTATCCTTATTTAAGACCCTATAACAAAGTGAAGTTTGCTTACAAATCTGAAATGTGTCTATTCTTGGGTTATGATTATCAACATAAAGGGTACAAATGCATGAATAAAGATAAAAAGGTTTATATAGCTAGGCATGTTAATTTTGATGAAAATGTGTTCTCGTACTATAAATTGTTTGGCAAGAATGAATCTGAATCTGATGCTACTTGTTTATCTCAAACTGATAACTCCTTTTATGAAATTACTACTTCTGTGACACCAAATGTTTCACCTTCACCACAGAATACCAACACTATAATCTCTACTACATCATCACCAATACACAGCTTATCTTTTACACCTACTAATTTGCAAACTGACTCATCACATACAACTTCTCCCAAGACTTCTTCTAATATTTCTAATGATACACAACCTACTTCCCCTGCACCTGACACACCACCCACTATTTCTATAGGAGAAAATGAAATTACTTTGTCTACTAATACACCTCAACCTGGTCCACCACAAAATACTCATAATATGATCACCCGAGCTAAATCTGGCATTCACAAACCAAAAATTCTCACTGCTATTGTTGTTAATTGTGATCCTTATTTCATTAACACTATTCCTAAGAATGTTACACAGGCTTTACAGTGCCCTCACTGGAAGAAAGCTATGGACACTGAATATAGTGCGCTAATGAAAAGCCAAACTTGGCAGCTGGTCACTCCACCTCCCAATGCTACAATTGTGGGAAGCAAGTGGGTCTTTGCCATCAAAAGGGATCCTCATGGAAAAATTTTGAGGTATAAAGCAAGGCTTGTTGGTAAGGGCTTCCATCAAACCGAAGGCATCGATTACAATGAAATATATAGCCCTGTGGTGAGACCTACAACTGTAAGATTACTCTTCTCTATAGCAGTTTCTTTAGGATGGCCACTAAGGCAATTTGACTTTGATAATGCCTTTTTAAATGGCAAACAAGAAGAAACCATGTATATGCAATAGCCTGAAGGTTATTCTCATCCTAATTCTTCTCTTGCTTGCCAATTACATAAAGCTATTTATGGCTTGAAACAAGCACCGAGAGCTTGGTTTCAAACTCTTGCTGCCACTCTTCACAGATTTGGGTTTTATAATACAAAATCTGACACTTCTTTATTTGTTAAAAATGCATCCAGTTATGTGATCTATTTAATTGTTTATGTTGATGACATTATAGTGACAGGAAATAATGTAAAAGAAATCAATAAGCTCATCACTGATTTGAATGCCATTTTTCCTTTAAAGGACCTTGGAAGATTTAGTTACTTTTTAGGATTAGAAGCAAGTTACTTACCTCAGGGTCAGCTATTAGTTACCCAATCAAAATATGCTAAGGAGTTGTTGAAGAGAGCTAGAATGGAGGAGGCCAACCCCATGTCAACACCTATGGTGTCCAATATCAAGCTACAAGCTCATGATTCAGAATACTTTGATGACCCTAAATTGTATAGGTCCATAGTTAGAGGGCTTCAGTACTTGACTCACACTAGACCTGACATCTCCTTTGTTGTAAATCGAGTTTCTCAATTTATGCAACAACCTACATTGCAACATTGGAAATGTGTTAAAAGAATTTTGAGATACATCAAAGGAACCCTCCAACATGGGGTTTTATTTACCAAATCCACTGACTTTCTATTAATTGCCTTTGCAGATGCAGATTGGGCAGGAGATTTGGATGATAGGAAATCTATTTATGGCTTCTGTGTTTATCTTGGAGGGAACCTCATTTCCTGGAAGAGTAACAAACAGACCAAACTCAGCAGGAGTAGCACCGAAGCTGAGTATAAATCCATGGCTGATTCTCAAGCTGAAATTATGGGACTTCAACAACTTCTAGGAGAACTGCATATCCCTCAACCAGTTCCACCCACCATTTATTGTGACAACAACAGTGCTTGTCTTCTTGCAGCCAATCCAATCTTGCATAGCAGGTGCAAACATCTTGAGTTGGATCTGCACTTTTTGAGAGAACTTGTAAATCAAGAAAACCTATTTGTTGTTCATATACCTTCTTGTGATCAGATTGCTGATACTTTTACTAAGCCCCTCTCCCAGTCTTCCTTTTGTAAGTTTAGAGACAAACTAAGAGTACATGCTCAACCTGTACCTTAGTTTGAGGGGGGTGTTAGGAGTATTAGTTATATTAGGAGTTTGTTATGTTAGCTGTTAAGTGATTGGGTTTGTTAAGGGGTAGTTTTGTATTTTTGGTAACTATAAGTCTGAGTATATATCAGCTTTGCTTTGTAATCTGAAATACAATGGTTAATAAGATTTTACTTTACTCTTCTCTTCTCTCAATGCTCTCAACGTTCTCTTGACTATTTCCTTCTGCAATTTCTTTCTTTCTTGTTCTTTGTCTCAGCATCTTGATTCCTCCATAATCAAGATCTTAATAGATGGAGAACCAATGTATGGATAGATTTCAAAATTCATGGAATTTTATGAATAAAAAATTGAAATATGCTGATGTAAATATGTGACACATCTTTTATTTAAAAAAAATAAAATGTGGATAAACTTTAAAAAAATAAGGATACTGCATAAACATCTTTTTTATATGATGATAATTTCAATTAAATATCCACCGTGTTTTTTGTATAACCCTTATTGTAATATGTATTGTTTGTAAACATATTTTGCTCTGATGTTTAATTGAACACACAAATATTTAGTATATATCAATGATATGATGGTTTAAGAAAAGCAGAAATAAATAAAATAATAATTAGTGGCTAGATTAAAAAATCTTAATAAAACATTCATCGTTTTACACAATTTAGCTCGCATATCTTTGAACAATTATTTGATACAATAAATTAAAACTTTCTTTCTTAATGAGTTCGGTTTTAACATTTCATTCTTTTTCTAAGAGAAAAAACTTAGCTATAAATGCCTTTTATGTGAGGTAATCATGAAAGTCAATATGATATAGAAAATTCATTAATTGTAAAACGTAAATTTAGGTTTGTTTCGTCATTCATTGTTAGCTAAATTAAAGTAAATAACATGCGACATCTCACAAAGAATTACATAAACCCTACTCTATCATCCAATCTCGGTTCAAACCCAAATGAATCAACTACTCCAATGAATCCATTTCTGAGCAAAGATCCAGTGCTAACTTCAACACCATTACCTATGTCAATCTTTGAAAAGGCAATTGAGGTTATTCTGCTTTCGTTGTTGCCTGTTGGTGTTTGGTTAATCATTTCCCTATCAATTCCAATCAGATACTTTCCAAACATGATGTTTGGTGTGTAATAAAAGTTATGGATATGGAGATGTATAGTCGGCTCCCATCAAATTATACGACCTCCGGATATGGTTAATTCTGTTATATTAGTTTCACTTCCTGGACGATTGCTATCCATTCTTAAGTACACCAGACGGTTTTTTTTGTGCAATCAAACACGAATTATAAACATTGTTTAGATGAAATGGAATATCGCATTCTGACCATGTGAAGCTGCCCAAACTTAACCCGAATATTTCTTTCGTATCCCTGGAACCGGCGTGATTTATGCAGAATATTGAATCTTGTACATGGACTGGAACTAAAACCACCGAATCAAGAGCATCGGGTGTTTTTCCATGAGATGACCATGAAACAGTGGTGGACTGGAACAAAAACACCCTATACCCTCTGTCATTTGAAAGATATTTCAGCAAAAGCAAAATTCCAAATGATTGGGTATTTTGAAATTTGAAAAGTATATAGATGCATGCATGGTTGTGTGGAGGATAACGCTGGTTTCTTATTATCGATGCCTCTTCTCTGAATCTATGAGCTTTTGTTATGGGATTCCATAAAATTAGCTTGCAGTTTGATCACTTGTCCGCGAAGAACTTTGCTAGAATATACCCTTCTATAGAGCCAATAAGATAGAACCCTGTCCATGCAGTTGGTGGCGTAACAATGATATCTTTCTTTAGATTGAGGTCATACAATGATATGGTCCCCAACAAGAAGTCAAGAAGTGGGTGCCTTAGATGAACAAGAACGATGGAACCATACTCAAGTGATAGATGTGTTGAAACAACAAATGGATTTTTTGGTAAATTGTTCCAATATTTAGATAATGATTTGCACCTACAAAAGGTTTTAGAATCAAGACTCACAAAAAACATAGTCATGATCTTGTTAACCATGTTACAATATGTATAAGTTTATTTGATTAGGTTTTGATGAATGACAAACATTGAAGTTGAGAATAAGCATTGAAGGCAAGCAAACAAAGACAAGAAGACATGTTTGCAAGCTTGAAGACGGATTAATATCTTAGGACTTAGGTAATTATATTGTCAAGAACCAAAGTTTATTATCTCTCTCACACACACACGTAAAAATGGTTTTAAAGAAAAAGGTTCTATGAAAACAATAGCCATACGATAGCCGTAAATGTTTTCAAACTTGGTTTTTATGCTTCAATAAGTCAGGAATCAATAATATGTGTTTTAACATTGATTCTTATGTGTTTAAAACTTTTTTATAGCATAAAACTACCAGAAAATCGATTATATAATGTTGAAAATCGATTATATGCCTTAGAGCTGCAGACAATCGATTGTCAAACCCTCATAATCGATTCTTTTGCTTCAGATAATCGATTGTCCAGAGATACAATCGATTGTTTAATGGTTGTTTTCAAAAATTAGTTGCAACGGCTAGTTGGTAATCGATTTTTTACCCATACAATCGATTACCTGACGCTGAAAAGCACTAAAACGGCTAGTTTGACAAAATTGGCTCCAACCCACTTATTTCCCAACGTCCCTAAGCCTTGGGAACTCTATAAATAGATGGTTTGAAGCCTTGTTTCATACACAACATTAATTCTAAGTATTCTTGTGCTTATGCTTCAATTTCTATATAATTTCAAAGTGTTTTTTGCACATATTTGAGAGATAACCAAAGATTGGTTCATAGAGCTTCAATTGTATTCATCTACTCTATTTTGAGAGTTGTAATTTTTTCTCTACACCAATTCTTGTATTCTATCTTTTGAGTGATCTTAGAGTGTGATTCTCTAAGGTGGTGAGCGTTGATAAACACTATAGTCGGTGAGATAAACACTTAATGGAAATCTTGAAGTTGGGATTACTTCGAGTGAAGTGGGTTATCTTGTGATACCGTGAGGTGTTTGATTCAAGCTATTGTTGTAAAGGTTTGTCAAGCACCTTAAAGCTTGGTGGTTTAGTGGAACTTCTTAATTGTAATTGAGAAAGAGTGGACGTAGGCAAGTGTTTCGTCGAACCACTATAAACCTTGTGTATCGTATTTCTATCCCTCATCTTTTACATTATCGTTATTTATATTTATATAAGTGTCTTTGTAAAGTAAAAGATCCTTATAAATACGTAAGAATTGACTTACGTCCTTGGAAACATACTAAGCAAAACACTTGAGTTATTTATATTCAAAGTAATTTACATTTCCGCAAACAATTATTATTGTTGTATAAACACTCAATTCATCCCCCTCTTGAGTGTCGTGCTTATTGACTAACAGATCTCACTTGGTATATGAGGATAAATCCTTTCCATTTTTTTTCTTTTTGCAGCTGTCTGAACTCTAATGAAGAAAAGTGTCGTTCACAAGGATTTGGGATAGTGCATCCGTAATTTTAAATAAGAGATGGCATTGAATAAATAAAGTATTGCTAAGTAATTTAAAATAAAATGATAAAATAATTTCAAGTAGAGCGTGTTTTTATACCGATTTATAAATTTTTTTACGTTCTCTCTACATCTTTTTAGAATGAATTGGGGTTGAATAAAATTGCTTTAAGGCAACAAAAGAAAATATTACATTTTAATGGATCATTTAAAGTGTTAACTAAATAGAATAATATTTATTATCTAATAATAATTTTGAATTCTTTCGTTTCATGATTGCATAATATCCTTTTCTTAGCTGCATTTTGTTTTTTTATAAGAAATAACAATAGAGTGGTTATAATGTAAAAAAAAAATTATAATGGATAATCATAATTTGGTTTTCGTCGTTAAACAGGAAAATATTATATATATATATATATATGCAGGTCTTATTTTATTTATGTTTTGTATAAATATGTTAATTTTTGTATTTAACTAAGTGTATTTGCCCGTGCCTTGCACGGAAAATTTAATTTAATTTAAATTAAAAATATCATTTAATATTATTTGTTATATATAAAATAATTAAAATAGTATATAACTTGTGAGTTAAAATAATAATAAATATTAAGAAGGTATGTGATTTTTTGTGTTTTTTTATAAAAATATATTCGTCGTTATTCTATATGTTTTCATCACCAACAATACTATAGAACCAATATTAGAGAGTCCTTAGGGAGTCAATAATTAAATTATCATTTAAAATTTAAAAAATATATCATCTGAAATTAAAAAACGTATCATCCAAACACAGTAAAAATAGCACCCACATAATATATAAATTATCATCTATAACTTCTCTATCATCACCATTAAGTGCGTTGGCTCCCAAATATATTGGTTCCCAAGACTTTCTCTTTTACCACATAACTGTGTTCAATATCCCGTCAAAATTGGGCGGACCTGTTGAGTAAGATTTGTTTACCCGTCTAAAACAGGCAGACTTTTCCAATAAGGATAACTACTCTTTTGGTCATTAAGGTTTTAAGTCAAAATCAAATTGGTTCTAAACCATTTTTTTTATAAAATGACTCTTAAAGTTTTATTTATGTATAAAATTACATAAATATCTCTCTATATATATACACTACTAATTAGAAATTGTAATTTTTCGTTCATTTCACCTCATTCACAGCAGCATCCCTCTTCTCCCTTCTTTGCATCTCCCTCTATCCTCAGCCTCATTCCACTCCACCGCAGCCACCCATATCTTGTCTACCTGATGGCACACAAGTTGGTTGACTACTCTCACGGCAAGGTATTCCTTTAGTTACTAGCTCCTTTATTTCCTCTTGTATTTCGTTTCCTTGTTACTTAAATTTGATTTCCCAATTGTTCTAAGCTGCTGATTTATATTCACTTGTGAATTTGCGATTTTCACAACGGGTTGTGGTTGGTTGATTATTGGTGTGTACCCGTATGTAGGTTAATTCGGCACTAGGGCTCCCTCACCTCTGGGGAAAGGTGTTTCCTTTGATACCTCTCGACGTATCACAGGAAGAGTTCGTGGCGTCCAAGTCAGATTTCGCCATCACTTCCAAAAACATTAACCATATGCGGCAAGATCTGGCTAATCCGGATGGGGCTGAAGAGGATGTTCCTGAGAGGAATGTTCGTCCTAGAACGGATGTGGGTTCTTCTTCTCAGGCGCCTCGGGAGACTGGGGAGACTTCACAGAGTCAGCCGAACTTCATGGAGATTTTTCTGAAGAGTTTCGAGGCTCTCCAGGCCAGAGTGGATGAGGGGTTCGCGAAGATAACGGACCATATCGATAGTATCGACATCTCTCTGATCAGCCAGGCCGAGGAGATGCGAATGCTTCGGGACAGGTTCCTTGAGTTAGTTGGTGAGGCTATTCCGACTACCGAGCCCACAGCTGAGGCTCCGACAGAGACTGCGCCTACCGCTGAGGTTCCCACTACTGATCCCCCTTTGGTTGATGAGGTTGTGACCGCTGGGGTCACGAGGACCGATGATCCTGCGATTGAGTGTAACACCCCAAGCTTCCACCACCCAACTTAAGTCTGAGCTGGTGGAACTCAAGGCGTCTACAATTTCGATACGCAAAAGAAAAACCAAGGCAAGATACTATGAATAGAAGGAAGACATAACGAGGAGCCAAATTAAGTACATATATAAATATAATATGTATCTCAAAGTAACGCAGCGTATCCTTACAGAGTACAGAATATGGTTTAGTCATACAACCCTCAAACTTACGTCCAAAACATTAAACATACAACCATGACCGCTCTCTATCTAGATACAAACATAGTTAAAATAATTAAGGCACGATCCTCCCATGGCCTTAACCGAGCTGCTAGACTGCTAGTTACCACCTGCATCTGAAATATTTCAACAACAACGGAGTGAGAACCACAATTTCATGGGGTTCCCAGTACGGAA
>JASCZI010000016.1:178780-195691 GCA_036250425.1 Stylosanthes scabra
CACAGTTTTAGTGTGAAGTGATCCTCCAGCTGAGGAATCTATTTGAGCTCTTGACTGTAGTGTTAATCTATCATAGAACATTTGGATTTGCAAATGTTCAGAGAAGATATTATTGGGCAGCCTCCTCTTCATCTCCTTGTATCTCTCCCATGCTTCATAAAGAGATTCACTGTCTTTTTGTACAAGAGACTGTATGTCATGCCTCAATTTAGCTAGCTTTTGTGGTAGAAAGAATTTAGTTAGAAACTTGGCCACCAAATCTGCCCAAGTTGTGATGCTCTCTTGATGTTGAACTTGAAACCATTGCTTAGCTCGGTCTCTTAATGAGAATGGGAAGAGTGTTAATCTAATTGCTTCAGGGGTCACTCCATTGATTTTAAGAGTATCACACAGCTGCAGAAAATTAGCTATGTGGAGATTAGGATCATCATGGTAGTGCCCACTGAATTGATCTTGTTGAACCAATTGAATTAAGGAGGGTTTAAGCTCGAAATTGTTGGCTTGTATGGCTGGCCTTCGGATGGTGCTGCCACAACTATCAGTAGTTGGATTTATGTATTGACCGAGTGTGACTTGGTTTTGATTGTTCTCAAGATTGAGGTTGTCATCATGGTGCTCGGCTGCCATGTTCAGTTGTTGTTCAAGTGCAACTTGTCTTGCATGCCTTCTAACTTCTCTTCTTCTCCTTAAGAGTGTTCTTTCAGGTTCAGAATCGTAGTCTAGATCGCCTTCTTGCCACTGCATAAACAAGTAACCAAACAAAAGAAGAAATTGGACTTTCCTAACGTCAAAGTGAAAGGAAATTCCAGGGGGTTAGCAAAAAGAGAATCTGTCTTAGATAACTAAAAGATTGTGTATTGTTAATCTCAATTATTCCCTGGCAACGGCGCCAAAAACTTGATACGCTCTGATCTCGGCAAGTGCACCGAATCGTTCAAGTAATACCACGGTGAAGTGGGTATCGTTCCCATGAGGAATAAGGGACTAAACAATACTATCCTTTAATTATATTAAGCAGATCAAGAATAAAACTTGAGAGAATTGTGTGGTGAATTTCGAAAATAATAATAGTAAAAGAGTGCAGAAATATTACTTGAGAATTAATCAGTGGAATGGGATGTTAAGAGCTTCGGAGATGTTTTTCCCTTAAGGGCCAATGTATACATTCAATCACAATTCTTAGGTTTTCAGAAATCAAAGCACAACAAATCTAGAGTAACTAAATCATAATCTCTTAGTAATTTAGTTTCCAATTACCTAATCAAAAGCTAATCTCTTAGTCAATTAATTAGATAATTAGGTGAAGCCCTAATTCAGATTCTAACTCTTATGAGTCTCAAAAGTGATCCTAGATTAGATTAAATGTCACAATATCCAAACTAGTTCTAATCCAATTTTAACCCACAGAATTTTAGTTGCATAACAATTAGCTTGACTATCTCTAGTTAGACCTAATCATCATGTGATTCAATTTCCATCTAGCATAAACTAATAGATCTCTCAATCTTATTAACTTAGCCCTAGACAAGTTAAGAACACCTCTCAGTGATTCTAAACTATTGGGATGAAGAACGGAAACTTAAATCATGCATAGGAGATAACTGAATATACCTCATTGAATTGATAATTGAATGTACAAAAGACTACCTCATGATGGGTGAACAGAGCTCCTCACCCTTAACAATGGAGGGTTTAGCCTTGCATAATGAAACTAGATCTAAAATTTCTGTGCTGAAGTAAAAGTCTTTAACCCTAGTGGTTAAGTTACTTCTTATACCTATCCTAATTAAAATTCAAATTCAAATTATAACCTAATCTAATCCTAATCTTATCTCTTATGGTTACAAATTCTTATCTTCTTCTCTTGAGTCTTCAATCAATCATATCTTGAAATCTTCCAATTAAGCCCTTGATCAATGCATGGAATTGATATCTAACAAATTGGATTGGATTGACTTGAACAAAACTGGCATTGCATCCCCTTGAGCTCCAGTATGACGCCACTGACTCCACGTATAACGTGGAGCTACTGCTAATTCTTGGATGTTGCTCTTTGAATCCTACGTATGACGTGGTGATGCCCACATACAACGTGGGCTCACTGTCCAAATTCTCTTTTTCATGTTTGAAGCCCACGTATGACGAGAGAGCACTCACGTATAACATGGGCTCTCTGTCCAACTCTGCCTCTTTCTGCCTCTTGCTCACATATGACATGATGATGCCCACGTATAACGTGGGCTCACTGTCTCATTATGGATTTGGCTTTTTAATTCCACGTTTGACGTTTGTGAAGCTCACGTATTAGGCTCACTGTCTTCAATTGTGGATTTCTCTTCTTTTGATTACGTATGACGTCATCAATTGGCGTTTAACGTGATCCTACTGGGTGCAAATTCTTCAATTTCTTAACTTCTCTTCATCCTCCTTTGTTCAATCTCTCTCAAATGGTCTTCAATCACCTAAAAACTACCTAAGATGCATATGCATCAATAGCTCATACCTAATATAAAACTACCATATAAAAATATTCACACAAAAAAAAGCTTTTCAATTTTGCAAAGAAAATGGTTCATCCTTCCCATAAATTGATTATATACTTATCAAGTTAATAAAAAGAAAAACGTATAATCCTCAATCATACAACATATTTTTTCTGCATTAATCCCTCAAAAGTAACTTCAATCTAACTAACCTAAAGAGATTGGCTACAACTTAAAAAGAGATTGCAGCAACTTTTTAACCTTAAACTTGAAGCTCTAAGTTAATGTTATCCCCATTAAATTACTTCAAAAAGTAGTAAAAGAAAAAAGAAAAAAAAAGGAACAAAAATAAATTGAGTTACAGTATTCAATTTTCATGTTCCATAAAAAAACAACTCAAAAAAGACAACAACAAAAAATAATTAAATTAATTGAAAATAAAAATAAACAATAAAAAAAACAAACAAACTTACCAGGAACCCCAAAGCAATACAATAAGAGATCATTAAGTTCAAACGAAATTTTCATATCAAATATAACCGAATAATCATAAATATTTTTATTGTGCTTCTAGTATAGCATAGTCAAGTTCAAATAAGGACAAAAATACTTTCAATTTATCTTCTGTACTTTGGGTAAATTAAAATATTAATTGAAAACAAATCAAATGTGGACTTGTGGAGTATCTTAAAAATCAAATGGGAGGACATAGTTGCTTGAGTATTACATAATGGTAGAAACTTAGTATCAGATAAAGAAGAAATTGAAACATTCATGTTTTGTATTAGTCACAAAGAGAATAAAAGAAGCTAGGTATTAAAGAGACCAAGCTGCTCTCCCCTGTTCCAATTCTAACAATACTAATAAATTACCAAGTACTAATAAATTACCATCATATGGGATAATATTACTTGGAACATAAATTACCAAGTACTAACAATACTAATATTTGGAGTCCTAACACATAACTATTACATACTTGTGTAATATAGACACCACAAGGATATTATGTCTATATAATGTTATTGCTCTGGGTCTGAATATAGTTTTACTTCTTTTCTTTTTTTCAAAAAGAATATGTTAAGATGAAGAACTCTCCTTACAAGAGCAAAAACACAATGAGCTTTACGCAAAATGAAGAGTAAATATATATATCTCTACCCCAAGAAAACTTGCTTGTCTGAAAAAAAATTAATTATACTCCAACCAAATACTCCTGAGAATAGCATGTTGTTAGCAATCTATAATTGAAACTCTATCATTTAAAGTTTTTTTCCTTCCGTAGTCATGTAGCATGCTACAAAGTTCCTATTACCAATTTACCATCACCTATAAACTACAATGTTACCTGTCCGCATTTAGCCAGTCAAAAGCAAAACTTTCAAGACCAGACCACAGCTTCTCTGTAGTGAAGAATAAGTGAGGGCTATAAGGACAACACTCAACAAACATGCATAGTATGAAACAAAATAATAGCACAACTGTGTTGGTAAAAATGAACAAACCAGTAAGCCCTTCTTGAGGACAACACTCCACGAAACGAATGCAGGCTGAGCAAAATATGCATTCCACCACAAGCTGAATTTAAACAAAAACAAGCATTAATAAAATCCTAGAATCAATTAGCAGCGGATTTCTAAACGAAACAAAGAACTCAGAAGCCAACATAGGAATTTCACCAATGCCAATTCATGAAAAATGGAAAACCGAAAAGTTTTTAGGTATCTAAGCACGTAGCCAAAAGAGAACTAAAGAGCAAGTAACAAACAGATAAGAGCAACAAACCTTTCTTTGGAATGTAGATGCATCATTAGCACCCTTCGAAGATTCACTACAACAATAAAAACAAAAAGATTTTTTTAATAGAGTTATTTGAGAAACCCAACCTGCACAAACACAAAAGTAAGGCTCTAAATCTTATACGTTACCTCTCGTCAGCAGTAACAATCCATAGGAGTTCCTCCATATCTTTCGACACTAAATCTTTCACAGCCTCTGAAAGAAGCACCGCTTTTTTTAAATGGTTCTCGCTGGAAAGAAATTGCAGGAGATGTTTAACCTTAAACTTGAAGCTCTAAGTTAATGTTACCCCCCATTAAATTACTTCAAAAAGTAGCAAAAGAAAAAAGAAAAAAAAGGAACAAAAATAAATTGAGTTACAGTATCCAATTTTCATGTGTCCCATTTTCGTCTTCTCCATTCCGAAACAGAAAAAAACAACTCAAAAAAGACAACAACAAAAAATAATAAAATTAATTGAATATAAAAATAAACAATAAAAAAAACTTACAAGAACACCAAAGCAACACGAAGATCTGCTACTGCGTTCGTTTGATCTTTTTATTCTGAGTAATCCTTATATCATATATATCCTTCCATTTTCCAGAGATCAGCAACGAGAATTAACAAGGAATTGTAGAAGAGCATAATACTTGAATAGCATGAAATGTGAGATGCAATTAGGCCAAGACATACTCAGAGGCTTGGCTTTGTCCTTATATGGAGAGAGAGATGAACTGCATGAAACAAAAACAATAATTCTATGTAAACAAGTGGTTTTGGCCAACCAAGTGCAACCAAGTGACTATTTCGATGTCAAATAGAACTTTATTTAGGTGCACTTTTTTATACTATTTGACACCGAAATAATATTCTATTTAGCATAGAAATAAATCACTTGGTTACACTTGGTTAGCCAAAACCACTTGTTCAAATAACATTACCCAAAAGAAAAAAAAGAGAGTATGAAAAGAAACATATCAGACTTGGAATGAGCATTCATGAAAGCAGTGAATCTGTGTATCGTGAAATGAGCGTCTCTGGTCTTAGAGACGAGAACCATGAGGAGAAGAAGCAAAAAAGTGAAAGAAGCCACGACAGTAGTGCAAAGGAGCAACAAATAGAAGTGAAGACGATGATGGAGGTAGGTGCCACCATCCTCTACACCGCTGGCATCGGCGCAAAGAAGAACAGATGGGGAAGAGGAAGATGAGAAGCTCAAAGAAGAAGACTCATAAATGAAATCCTAATTGAAGGCTTTTTCAACATTTGGGGAAACGTACAAAATTAAATATGGAATTAATGTGAATTGATAAAAATTGAATAATGCAACAGAAGGTTGTTGCAAACTTTCGAGTAATGAAGGAGACACATGTGGTGTTGACCAGTCAAGGTTATATGGTATTTGTGTTGAGAAGGCTAGAAATGATGACACATAGCAAAGTTGGGGAAGCATTGTATTATGAAGTATAGTTGATATGATCAGTACTTTTCTTTGGTGTCTTGAACAATGAGTTTAAGTCCTTTTATATTAGTCTTTATTTTTATAAAAATTCTGAGAATGATATTTTAGGATGATATACAAGGAAAGAAATATCACATAATTTATATAAAATATATACTATTTTAAAGTTTCAAGCATTATATTTTTTCAATACCACTATACATCCAAGCAATTATGCTAGCTAAGTCAAACCAAGCGTTTTTTTACGACTCTCACTTAGTAAGCGCGTGTTATACACTCTCCAAATTAAACGCTGGAAGGAAATTTGAAACGCGGAGAAACGGTTTTGGAAACAAAGGATTCAGTTTCTTCACTTTCACCCACTCACTCACTCAAATGAAAACAGAAACCACCCACATTCCATCACAAAATCAAAACCTCCCATAACAAATCAAAAAGAAACTCAAAAAAAACTGTCCTTGAAGAAAAAGGGAAGAAACAACGAGGAAAAGTTGAAGAGAAACGAAGAAGAAACGAAGACTTCTAACCTGAAAAAGTTAAGGTTAGTGAAATCCTTGTTCATTTCGTTTCTCATTTTGTTCGTTTGGCTTCTCATCTTGTTCGTTTTCATAACCATTTGGTATCTTGTTTTGACTTGCATTTACTTTGTTCTTTCGTTTGAAAGATTAGGGTTTATAATAGGATCAGAATCGTGATTCTGGTTTCGTTTCTGATTTTAATCGTCATTGTTGATTGATGATCATTAAATGTTAGGGTTTTAAATTAGGGTTTCAGAATCGTCTATGTTTTTGTAATCGGATTTTGTTTCTGTTTGTGTTATGAAAACATTTGAACGATTCTGTTTCCATTTCTATTTTTGTAATGTGATTTCGTTTCTGATTTTGTGATATGATATTAGTTCATGTAAACTGGTTCCGTTTCTGATTTTGATTCTCAACTCCATTTATAATTTGCATCTATTCCCCTTTCTGATTTGTTTTGATTTCCGTTTCTGATTTGGCTCTTTTGACACTGATTCCGTTTTCTGTTTTTGTTTCTGTTCGTTCCTGATTATTTTGAGTGTAAATTAGGGTTCAAATTAGGGAAAAAGGGTGAAATTATGATTTGATTTGGGGCTAAAATTGAATTTAGGGTTTAAATTGTTTCTTCATTGGGTCTATTGATCTGATTGTGTATTATGGAAGATGAAATTAGAGTTTAAATTGGGATTATAGTGTTTCTGAATTTGGTTTTGGGTAGGTTCATACTATTTTTATATTCCGTTTCTCTTTTTTGACACTGATTTTGTTTCTGTTTTTGTTTCTATTCTGTTTTTGCATTTCTTATATTCCGTTTTTGTTACTATGCTCATTCCCTTTCTATTTTTGAAACTTGCATCAGCAATGGGAAGACCAAAGAAATCAGATGCAAAACACACTGAGAAGGCAAAACACAATGAGGAGGAGGCAAGCAGCAGTAAGAATGTGAGCAACACTTTGTATGATTTTAAAAATTCCTTTATGATTCATAATATATAACTAACATTTTTTTTTCAGCAAGGGAATTTGTTTAGGTCCCTCACTACAACTGTTGCAACAATGTTTGACTACCTCAAAAAAAATCCAAACAAATGAGGCTTGTTAATGAGATAGGCTTCGGTGCATTATCTCATCTCCCAACCAACAACCTGGATCAACAGTTGGTGAAGGAGATATATGACCGCTATGACGTACGTGACAACACAATATACTCCGATGCAGCAGCGGTTAAAATCACCACCAGGAAAATAGGGGATGCCCTTAGATTGTGTTCAAAAGGTATAATTTCATTTTTATTTATCATTTAATTTCGTTTCTGTTTTTTACTATTGTTGATAGACACATATTCTTCACTTCTAAATAGGAACTCCTTATGAGACTAGAGTTGTCAGGAAGAAGTTGAGCCAAGAAGATAAAGACATACACAAATTCTTCCAAGGCAAGTCAGCTGTAGCTCTCACAGAGTTGGTACAGACAACACCGCTCGACACTGAAGAAAACAGGAAATTGTTCATGCGGGCGTTTATCCTCTTCATACAAAAGGCCTTCCTCCTTCCAAATTCAATATCAAGCATAGTTCCAACAGCCCTCACAACAATATTTGACTTGGAGACCACAAGTAAAAGGAATTGGGCACTTCATGTCCATGACTTCTTGCTCCAATAGTTGAAGAAGGCCAAGCAAAACAACGCTGCTGCAATACATGGCTGCGTCTATATTCTCATGATAATATATTTTCATGAGACGCGCAGTTTGGAGAGAACTCAAAGGAGGTTGAAGCACGGCGGCCGTGGATAGCGTATTGGAAAGGCGATACGCTTAAACAAAGATTGAAGCGGGAAATAACTCATGAGGCAGTATGTTCTTTTTAAACCGTTTCTATTTTTAAATGTAAAATTCTGTTTCTATTTCTGTTTTGAATTTCGTTTCTCAATTGGGTATCCCTTTTCTGTTGCAGGGACTACTAAAAACAGGAGAGATGATGGCTAAGAAGTCCGTATTGAAGAGGAAGAGTCCACCCATGAGGGTTCCCCCATCAAATAGGGAATCTGAGTCAGAATCCAAGTCATACCAACCAAGCGCAGACTTAGAAGCTACTGAGTCAAACTTGGCGGCAGATATTGAGCCAGAACCTGATCCAAAACCCGAACCAGAAGCTGAGCAGATACCACAACGAGAGATTAGGAGCAAGTGGAAGAATGATCGTACTGTGGTAGCTTCAAATGCACCCGTGCACACAACACAACAAAGTGTGGCTGGACCTGGGTGGGCTATATTCCGTTTTTGTTTTTTATTAAATTTCGTTTCTGATTTTGACAATTTCAAAAACTATTTCTGTTTTTTGATAAATTTTGTTTCTCTTTTGTCCATAGGTCCTTATCTCCTGATGATGATAAACTTGTTGATTTCGTTAAAAGAAACAAGAGGAGAAAAAGCCAACGAATAGCAAACACGCACAAAAAGCAAAGACTAGACCAGATCAATGAGGGTGATGGAGCAACAAGGTCTCCATCGAAAACTAGGATGTTTGATACATTTGACACTGTCAGCCTCGAAGGGATGACAGTGATCACGTAGTAGTGGAAGGCCCGGATGTTGCTCCAACACAACCATCTCAGCCAGAAAAAGAGTAAATCAGTGCTACTTGTTTATCATACAATAAAATTCGTTTCTCCTATCTGAATTTCTTACTTTGCCTTTATACAGAGTTTTGCAACATGAGGATGAACACCATGAAAACAAAAATGAAGCTGGAGTTTAGGACAAAGATGCTGGAATGGATGTCCCTCCTACTGTGGAGGAAGTTGTATTAGAAGAGGCACAACCTGAACCCCTCGTGGTCATCCTGTAAATATTCTAATCCTAACCAATTATGTAATCCTGATTTTAATCTTCAGAATATTGTAAATTCTGTTTCTGAATTTGATGCAGCCCTGTCCAACCTGAACAACCATCCAAATCTGAAGTGGAAGCCCCTTCTAATGTGGTGGAAGAAGAAAAAGAACCTGAGCAACAAACTGAAGTGGAACCTGATCCAATCAATATTCAAAAGTTAGCTTTAAATTTCGTTTCTGTTTTCTAATAAATTTCGTTTCTGTTTATGATAATGTTATTCTGAATCCGTCTCTGATCTTGATGCAGACCTGTACATCCTGAAGGCCAATCTGGGATGGCCACTGAAGATGTTGCTGAACACACTGAGTTAGATCCTGAGCTAATTAACATCCAAATGTTAATTCAAAATCCCTTTTCTGATTTTTTAGTTCCATTCCTCTTCTGAATTCTAATCATTTCCGTTTCCTTTTGGAATAATCCTTTTGAACCTGAGCTTACCTTGAAACCATGGTTGAATCCCGAAGGTGAAAAACTGCTGCAAAGGGTACAACCGATTCAACAGATGAAATAATAACAAGTGTGTTATTGAGCATTTAAAAAGAAGATAAAGGTGAAGAAGGCAACGAGAATCAAGAACCAGGAGATCATGCACAATGTAATACCCCCGCTGCTGCCCCTGCCTCCATGGAAGAAAGGTGTTTTTTCATATGGGCAACAACCGAAAATGGTAACAAATATGACACAATCTTCCAACTACGAGGGTCAAATACTTTAGAGGCAATGAGGTATAATTCCATGACCATGGCGCCAAGGACATGTATTGACATGTATATGGTCAGTTTAGTATGCCATATCCTAAACAGAGAGCAGGTGCAAAGGTTTTAGAGGGACGTCTACTGTGTCCCACCGGAGATCTTGGTATGAGTTCAAAATGTTAATTCTGTCTCTGTTTTTAATTCCGTTTCTGATTTCCATATCACTTTCGTTTCTGTTTTTTCTCTTTTGCAGATTAGGATATTTGACACGCATGAAACAAATTTTATTGACAAGAAGACAAAAAAACCATTTCGTTTTACTGAACTGAAGGATCAACAGTTCATTGAATTGCTTGACAAAGAGAAATTGAGAAGGACTAGTGTTGTATGTCCTGTTTATAAATAACTTAACCTGTTACAGAATTTCAAAACAAAATAACGTTTCCTTACATATATGCAGTTGTTTGCCCATGTGCTTTATTCACGTCATTGGTGGCTCTATGTCCTAGATGTGGCCAATAGAGAGTTCTATATTGTAGACTCCGTGTTTGGAGGTGATCATGACCAACAGAGACAAAAGCTACACAGATTTGGTGTGAGTATAAATAGTTCTCATATTTAATTTTTCATGCAAAATTCCGTTTCTGTTTATTTTACTAACCCGTTTCATTTTTTGGTATCTCAGTGCAATGTTCTTGATCAATTACAAGTCTGGGCAGGAGCCAAATCGTTAATAAAAAAGGGTTCAAATGCACTCCAGCTAAGGCCTGTTAATGTTCCAAAGCAGCCAAATCCCACGGATTGTGGCGTGTACGTTATGAAGTGGTTGGAGACACTTGATGCAGCAGCATTGTCTGGTGCATACACATTTAATGTCCAATGCATGGTTGAAAAATGGGATCAAGTAAGTATCAGGAACAATGCTTAAACTATTAACTTGACGGATAATGTATTAATTCGTTTCTTTGAAATTCAGGATCAGCTTGATGGATTCAGGGAGCAGATTATAGCAAAGGTGCTTCTAAACGAGCACAATACCCTCAATTTTGAAGCAATGAACCAATCAAGGACTATGACAAGGGAGGCAATCACAAAACGAAGAACAAAATTAGGATGTCGGCCTAAGCCATCTGCTACCCTGAAAAGCCCCTTTCTTAATCCTTCAACTGCTGAATTGGAGAAGAAACATTAGTTTGAATTGGAGAAGAAACATTAGTGAACACTCTGTAATAGATTAGTTAGCTTGCTTGAACACTTTGTTATACACTGCCATCTTGTGTTTTGAATGTTTAAACTCGTTTCTAGATTGTTTTGAACTAGTGTGTCTGTTTTTTGAATTGTTATACACTTGCTTCAAAAATTAATGTTTAATTCTCTTTATTCTTGTTTGTTAAGTGGCAAACAAAAACAGAAATGGAACAGGTGAACAAAACAGAAACGAAATTAACATGAAGTAAAAACAGAGAACAAAACATATCACTAATGAAATAAAAAACAAAAACGGAAACGACACAAAAAACAGAAACGGAAAACGATAAGAAGAAAGGAACAAGGTATCTTTTATTTAAATCAGAAACGGAATTTACATAAAAATAGAAACAGAATAGTAAAAAAACTAGAGTAAAACTCTTCAAACTTTTCTTTTCTTCCTACTTGTTGCACTTGCTATTTTTTTCTCTGTGATTGAACCCAGTCGTTTCTTTGGACGTGCTCTAGATCTAACGTGCGGTGGGCTTTGCAGATCATTGATCTCACTCAAAGAACCATCTTCGTGTATTATTGTAGGGTTTTCTTTCAATTTAGCTTTGAATTATTTCATCTCAACATCCAACTTATCCAATCCAGCATGGTACTTAGCAGTCAAAACCTCGAATTCTGATGCCTCTTCCGCAGATATATACGATCTAGATATCATGCCATTGTATCTCATTGTCCTTTGCCCCAATACTGGTGCATCATAGCTACTCTTGATACTTGTATGCCTCCTGTTTACAATGCCATTTTTACACCAACGTTGAAGAATATAGATTGGTGAAATCATCTCAACTCCCTCGTGACCCAGCACCATCAGCGAGTGACGGCAAACTATGCCTCTTGACTCAAATAGTAAGCATTTGCAGTTAATCTCGAGCGTTGTTGGATCATATATAACTTCAAACCAGCTGCTCTTTTTGCTTGAAACATCTTCCTTGACATCATAAACGACGAATCCAGTCCGTAAATCACGCTCCCTAAGCGTTGTATAACACCCTAGACTTTAGCACCTCATGATCGTGCAAAAATCCAAGAGTTATAGACCTTTCTAGACCTTTAATTTAGTACTATTATTATTTATTATTGAGCCTCTGACGATACACTTAATTCCTACGGACAAATGGACAGAGTCTCCTCTATATTTTGGACTTTACCCAAATTTCAATCTTATTATTTAAACCTGTTTAACCAGCCAACAACTCAAGACAATATATATATATACATATATACATACATAGCACAAGTACAATAATACATATTAATTAATTACACATTGTTTACACTTCCTGTTTCCCCCTATACATTCTGGATATCTAAGGGGGGGAGACCATTCTAGAGAACTACCTTGATGGACACCGAACCATGAACTCCATGATCCGTGCTAGATCTCTATCCAAGAATCTGTACCTGCCACTAAAATTGTAGGGGGTGAGAACAAAACTCCACGTTCTCACCTTTACAGAATACTATCAAAGCAGCAGTAAATATTGCAAATAAGTAAACACCATTTTCCAAAATATTTTCCTCAAATTAAACCTCTTTTCAAAACCACTTCTTTAAAACACACGACCCTTGTTAAAACTTCACGGAAACCAGTTTTAGACACCACACCTTGAAGCGACATCCCAGACCCCAATTAGGCACATAATAGATAGAGCACATAGACACAGGAAAAACACGCAAGCAAACAGTTCAACACAACAAGCACACACACAAGCAAGGCAAATCAATTAACAAACAATAAACAAGTAAGCACACCCAAACAATGCCAATCAAATGCAAATGATGTATGCCTAAATCCTGCAGGCTAAGATGAGCTCACCCGGTCGGTTATCATAGCCAATCCCGATCGATCAAGAACTAGCACTGGATGACCATCGTTCGTACTTCCCCGAGGACCAATCATCCAACCCCGATCGTTTACGATCTTTCATCTTATCTCATAATCATAATAATTGGGGGTTCCTTTCGCATTTCATTTGACTATAACCTAAGTTGGTAGCCGGGCCATCGGCAATTAAGCCTCCCTTGTCACTACCGTAAGCCGCGATGTTAGCCAATGTCCCACGTGGAAACAAAGGCCCCACAGACACTTACTACTCCCGATGGTCCGCTATTGCCGTAGGCTGAGCATCTAGTCCTCTTGACCCCTCTGACACCTAGGCTCACGGTATAATGAATTGCGATAAATGAAAACATATACGTGGACTAGGAAGTGAAATCATACCATGTGTTCTCTTTCAAAATCGTATAAACATGTTCTTCTCAATTCAGTTAGAAAACGAATTGATTCGTGAACACCCGAGTCGACTCTCTTAACTTAGAAAATGTGGTAGTTTGAAAAACCAAGGGATCGAGTCGACTCGCCATGCACCTCGAATCGATTCAAGGAAGTAAATAAAGTTTCTGTCAAAATACGAATCGATTCCCCTCTCCCTAGAATCAACTCGCTGCTCTTAAGAAAATCTTGAGTTAGCAAAATATCAGTCGAGTCGATTCGGGTCAAGGGCGAATCGATCCAAGAAATCTTTTAAAACAATCTGTTCAAAAACGAACTGATTCCATCAAGAGTAGAATCGACTCGCTGGGAGAAGACTTCGAACATTCGATTGCTTCAAGTCCAGCGAGTCGACTCCACCCCAAGTGAATCGATTCCACATGGCAGGGTTCAGCAAATTATCAGTTCAAAAACCATTTCTTTCACTAACCATTACCAAAACATCTTTACACCTCAAATCATCATCTTATTCAGTCAATAACCTCTTATTCACAATTCAAGCCCCTCACTCGGGCGTCCATATCCATTATATTCCACTTCCTATCTCGTTACCTTTTAGTTTCGAAAACCAGCAGTTCATATATCATTCACATACAAAACATGCTATCATCCATCTCAAATCAACAACAACCATATCAACAAACACAACAGGCACACAATTCACTCAAAACCACTTTCAAGTCATCCAGTTCAGTCAAATCCCAAGGCCCCAAAAAACCACAATTTTCCTTCCCGTTCAAAACCACATTTTAAACCCAGTCTTTAAGGTAAAATAGCAGAATATTAACACGTAGAATCAGATACTCAAAAACAGCGCACATAGGACCTGACACATTAGCAAGTACTTACTCATTTATACTTAGCACACTACTTGTCAAGTATTCTAGTTTCAAAATAAGTTAACCCCTACCTCGTTAAATTTTTCTAACCGTAAGCTCCTAACCGTTAGCTCCCGCGGTGCTCGCAGCAAGCTTCCAACTCCGCATTTACCGCGACCCTAGACCAATCTTAGCCATTATCTACTCCCTAACCACGGCTCCCACACAACAGAACTTCAGCAACCCAACTACACTGAAACAAAACCTATATGTATGATTATTATTGTTACTAAAACAGCAGCCAACACCAATAATCGAAACCTATAAATCTTACCTAAGAAGGGGGAGCGAACCAGAATTAAAATCAATGCTTGGGCAAGGTTTATTTGGCGGTTCCACTAACCATGACGAACATGAAAAACTCCGATGGTGGCTGAAAGCTGTAATAATAATGATTGTAACCACCACACAGTGAAAATAGTGCGCCAGAAGACTAAGGAAGCGGAACTAGAACAGAAACAATCTCACCGGCGGTGGTTTGCGGCGGTCGGAGAGACGGTAGTGTACATGCAGTGGCGGCAACTATCAAAACAAGGGGTAATTCCAACATGCAGTAAGAGTCCATACTAGAAGACCAACTAAACTTGAATTAGGAGAAGGAATGACGTTACCGATGACGGATTCCGGCATCAATGAAGGAAAACAAGGCAAACCGTGGCGGAGCAAGGGCTCACCGGCGATGGCTCCTCCCTAAACGGCGGTGACAGAAACGAACCTCTCTCTCTCTTCGCCGATTCTCTCTTCTCGCAGCGATGGCAAGGACGTGGCGGTTCCGTGAACGGCGGCGGAGATAAACTCGAAGGCAATGGTGGTGGCGGCTTTGAAAACGGCGGCTTGGCCACCAACAACGTTGGAGACGAAGGTACATCCATGGGTTCTCTCTCTTCGACCTCAATAGCGGCGACCATGGACTCCTTCGGCGGCGATAGTGAACTCGGCGGTGGTGGAGGAAGCACCTCTCTTCGAGCCTTCTCTCTCTTTTCGTCACTCTTTCTCTCTTTCTCGCGTTCACTCACTCTCTCTCCCTCTAATGGTGCCGGCGACGGCGGCGGTGGTGAAGGTGAGTACCGCCGGCGCCGTTCTCTCTCACTCTTCTCTTCCCCTTTTGACCGTGTGTGTGGTGTTGTTTTGCTAGGGTTTGTTGAGTGTGTTTTGTTTGTTGTTGTTGGTGTGTTCAAGTGAGGGAAATGGGATGTGGGGCAACGGCTGATGGGTGGTGTGTTAGTGAGATTAGGGTTAATCTAGGTGGCTCTAATTGGGTGAGTGCATACTAGGAGTTAGAGTCTCAATTTGGGGAAATGGACTAATTAGACGAAATTGAAGGGTAATTGGTTCAATTAAATAAAATTACATCTTAGGGGCGTGTTCATAAATTTGGGTCGTTACACGTTGCAACGCAATTAATCTTCCCTCTAAATTGTACTTGCACTTCCCTAAATTTTGAGTGTGTGTAAACATCCTGAAATTGGGCCTCAATTGCTGAATTGGTTGCACAAGGAATGATGGCATCTGAATCTCGAGCATCGGCTTCCCTCTCTTTCTGTTCTTTATCTCCTAGGCAATTGTCATATTGCTTCGCAAGTTGGATCAAGGAGCTCCTCCGAGTAATGAATTTGTTAAAGAAAGCATGCATGCTCTCACTCCTCTGTGTACTCCTCATTGATGCATGTGCATCTTGGGTTGTTTTTAGCTTTAATTCCTCTTTAATTATATGATTATTCTTGTGATTTATACTCTTAATTTGTCAATCAAACAAACTTGATGTTCTTTTGAGTTTTGTTTATGTTTATAGAGTGTTTCACAAAGGATTTTAGGTGATTAAAGATCAAACAAAGAGGATTGAAGAGAGGAGAACGAAGCAGAGAAGAAAAGAGAGATTTGGCTAAGTATTGAAGCCCACGTATAACGTGGAGAGCCCACGTCACACGTGGGAATTAACTCAAAGTGGCAAGATTGGACATAGGCTACACATAATACGCCACAAGCCCACGTCGTACATGGGAATTAAAACTGAATTGGCCAAATTGGACAAAGAGCCCACGTTATACGTGGGGCTCTCACGTCATACGTGGGAATTAAAACCCACAAAGCCAACTTTGACAGAGAGTACACGTTATACGTGACTCTCTCCACGTCATACGTGAGGCTTGGCGTCAAAGAAGCCATTTGAGGCAGAGACCCCACGTTATACGTGGGGTAGGGATGTTGTACGTGGGAGCCAAGACGTTTACTTCCAGTAATTCTTTCAAGGCCAATCCAATCCAAGTCATTAGGGATCAATCTCACTCATTAATCAAGGGCATGATTGGAAAATTAAAGATATGATTGATTGAAGACTCAAGAGAAGAAGATAAAGACTTGTAATTTTTAGGAGATAAGATTAGGATTAGATTAGGATCAGATTAGGATATGATTAGATTTTAATTTTAATTTGAATTTTAATTAGGATAGGTATAAGAAGTAACTTAACCATTAGGGTTAAGGACTTCAGCATAGACGTTTTCCATTATTCTTAGATCTAGTTTTATTATGCAAGGCTAAACTACTCCATTGTTAAGGATGAGGAGCTCTGTTCACCCAGCATGAGGTAGTCAACTATGTACATTCGTTTATTAATTCATTGAGGTATTTTCAGTTATCTTCTATGCATGATTTAATTTTCTGTT
>JASCZI010000016.1:196349-208403 GCA_036250425.1 Stylosanthes scabra
CTCATCCCAGCCCATAAGTTGACATCAAGATACACAGGAACCCATAAAAAATGATCCTCATATAGTTCTAACAAAATGTATTACAAATTTGAGTCAAACACAAAAACAGAAACGAAAATTATAGTAAAACAGAAACGGAAAAACGATTCCTGATAGCCACTTATTCCCACTCAGCCCATACTTTGTAATAAAGACTTTCCAGTTTCTTTCAAAAATATCTGATGACATAGATGACCACACAATCTGACTCATCTCTTGTTCGATGTCAACGTGGCCCTTGAATCCGTTCAATTTTTTAGGAACCTTCTTCATGATATGCCAAATGCACCACCTATGCATGGTTGTTGGCATACAGTGTTGAATCGCGATTGGCATCGACGGACATTGGTCCGTAATGATACCTTTTGCTGCCTTCCCTCCCATACAATGAATCCAACAACCAAAAAGTCATTTGAAGGAGTCTATGTCCTCATTCTTCATTACAGCACATCCAAGGAGTATGGAGTGGCCATGATGATTCACACCAACAAAAGAAGCAAAAGGAAGATCGTATCTGTTTTTACATGACAACAGAATGCATAACTAGTATGAAAATGAAAAACAGAAACGGAACTATAAGTAAAAACAGAAACAGAAAAATGAAAAAATGCTTCACACCTGTTTTTATTGTACATTGTGTCGAACAAGACAACGTCTCCAAAATATTCAAATGCAGCCATGCTCCTTGCATCAGCCCAGAAAATGTTCTTTATCCCATTATCACCATCAAGTGCGATTTTATAGAAGAAATCTTTGTTTTTCTCCTTCATTCTATAGAAGTAACCTCCAAGCTCGTTTGTATCTTGTTCTTCGGACACATTCCGAATATCCCTTGTGATGAAGTTTTTGACATCTTTTTCAATGAATCCCAATCATTGTGACCACCGGCAGCTGTCACGAGCGCTTGGTATGTTTGATTTGGTCTAATGCCAGCTTCCACATTAATTTCAAAAGTGCGACGGACTTGCATACTTAACTCCCTATGCTGAGGCAACATTTGGGATTGATCGGGGCAACACGGATGTGAGTAATGAAGAACCACCTTCGAAATGCACTAGCGTAACGTTTTCTTCACTATGTGCAATCCTTGCAGGATAGTTCGCACCACATGTAGGATTCATCTTCTCCACACACGGTATCTCAGAAATCCATTTCCCCTCCCTATTACATGTGATGAGTTGGTTCTTTATTTCCTTGGTCTCCTTGCACCTATTAATGTTCCTTATCTTAGTAGAAAATCCAACACGTTTAGCATACTCTTTGTAAAAAGTAGAAGCATCTTCAAGTGTATTAAAAGTCATCCCAGCCCTTGGAATATAATCCTGGTCGTCCTCGTCATCCAAAATCTACATAATTCAGAAACAGAAACGAAATCTGCTATAAAATAGAAATCGTTTTGAGACGAAAACCAAAGACAGTCCAAAAAATAGTAACAGTCGTGTTTGTTTCAAAACAGAAAATCAAGTTCTTTGGAAACAGAATATGACACACACAAAAATGACGCATTATAGTCGTTTTTAAAAAACAGAAACGGAAACTCAAGTCTTTTAGAAACAGAATTTAAAAAAGAGTAGAAATGGAATAAGACTCACAAACGTTTG
Organism: Stylosanthes scabra; assembly: GCA_036250425.1. Taxonomy (NCBI): domain Eukaryota; kingdom Viridiplantae; phylum Streptophyta; class Magnoliopsida; order Fabales; family Fabaceae; genus Stylosanthes; species Stylosanthes scabra. The sequence continues at coordinate 197,990 of JASCZI010000016.1, forward strand.
ATCTGATTAAAATACACTAACTATACGAATGATCTGATGAAAGTCAGGAAGTAATTCAGCGTCCAAACCATAACAAATCAAACGAAGAAATCAACGAAGAGAATCACAAAATAATTCAGCGTCCAAACCATATCAAATCAAACGAAGAAATCAAGCAATAACTCAGCTAGAAAATTACCTGGATACTCGATTCTAATGCAGAGGAAGACTCAGAAGCAAGCAATTGCTTAATGCCATCCATCGTCAATCAAAACATGGACAACGAGCACAAACCTGATCATGATAATGGAGAAGAAAAACGGCGTGAGTGAGAAGTGAGAGATAACGAGCAAAATGGCCGGGACGTCAAAAATAGGAATGAACGAAATTTGAGGGGGGTGCTGTTTTCAAGAAAACGAACAGCCCTAAATAAATGAGTGTGAGGCACGTGAGTATGTTTGACTTGGTTTAACTTGGTTACTAAAAACCTTGGATGCATATAATTATTGATATTTTTTAATAGGTTGTTGGAAACATAGATACAAATTATTAAATGGGTTTTATTTAGGATATGGTGCAAATTATGATTTTTTGTCCTAGTAAAATTATATTGTAACAACAATATAAAAATAATATACATTCTTATGTTATTTTGTATGAATTTAATTTTCATGTACCGTCAGTGTAAAACAGTTTTATACATGCATTCAATCAGGTGTTACCACATCATCAAAATCAATTAATTTTCAAACTCACTACTTCTAAAGTCATATAAATGCATGAATCTGATTGGATGTCTGTGTAAAACTCTTTACACCGTCAGTACATCAAAATTAAATTATTTTGTATAGGGCATTATTAATAATAATAATAATAATAATAATAATAATAATAATAATAACTTCATTTATATATTTGTTTTAATATAATTTATTATATTGTATTTATTTTGAATTTTGTATGGTATTAGTATGTTTGATTTTATATTATTTTATTAATTAATCTAGGTGTACACCTCTTTTTGCCATTCAAGTCCATCCAAGTAAAAATCGAACAGAAATTTATATATAACAAACATGTTTGAAAAATTCTACTATGAAGACATTTAAGTATCTTCTAATAAGAATTTTGCCATATTTAGAAATTTATCCCTCTCTTAATGATAGCATTAATTACACATCAGATTTTAATAGAACAAATCAATGGTTAAGATTCTCTATCTTCACTAGAAGACATTTTAGTATCTTCATCATAGACCTTCCCAAGATGTTTTTATAGTTGACACGAACATGTTTTAAAACTTGTTCCTGGTAGTAATATTTTGTTCATGCACGAACAGAAATTTATATATACAACGAACATGTTTTATAGCTGACACAAAACGGTTTAAAACCTGTTCGTTTGCTTTTAAATTTTCTGTTCGTTCTAGTAGTAATATTCTATTCGGATTCACTTGGATGAATTTGAATGGAGAAAAGAGGTGTACATATAGCATCAATGTTATTTTATTAATAGAATATCTTTTTTACACAAAAAAAAACCATATTTTATTTTATTCATTTTAATTGCAAATAGAATTATAGACACCAAACAAAAAATAGATAGAATTTTATTTTGATAAAATACAAAGATAAAAAAGTTATTTAACATTAATATAATTTTCTAGTTTTCTTTCCTTCTAGTTTTCTTTCTAACCAAACAACAAAAGTTATTTTTATTTTTTTTCTTTTCTTTTCATTTTCTCTTTAACCAAACATATCAAAAGAAAATAAAAATCATTCCAAATTTTTTTCTTTTTTCCTTTCCTTTCTTTTTCTTTCCATCCATCCAATCGAAGTGAAAGCAATGAACGGCCAAAATCCAATATTGAGTACTCCAAAAATGGATATGCGCATACCAAAACCTACAGGGATGTCAAACGGGCGGGCCTGACCCATTTAGACCCAACCCGTAAGCCTACGGGTTAAAAGGACCGATTTTATACAGGCTAAAATTTTTCTAACCCGGCCCATTTATGAAGTTAAACGGACCGTTTAATTAATTAATTATTTTTAAATAAAAATAAATAAAAATTTAATTTTAAACTTAAAAAATTACTTTTAAGAAGAAAATACTTTTTTTTAGCCAAAAAATTCTTTGAAAAGACAATTTTTTAGTTGATATATCAGGTTTTCGAATTGAATAAGATAAAATATAAAAAAATGTTATTTTTTTAAAAAATTTAAAAATAAATTAAATAAACGGGCTGGTCCCGTTTAATCCGCGGGCTGCCCATTTAAGTTTGGATTTTTTCCGGGTTAGCCGATTCAAGCCCAGATTTTAAATGGTCCGGGCTCAAAGACAAATACCCGTTATTTTAAACGGATAAACGGGATGGTCCGACGGGTTTGGCCCATTTTGACGGTGCTAGGCTACCGCCACTGTAAAAGTAACCCGCGCGAATTTGAAAAGTACTCTGCTTTTCCCCACTCTCCACTCTCCACTTCGATGAAGAGGAAGAGGAAAAGCCAGAGGAGGATTGGGAAGAAGGAGAGGAACAAGTTCACGATGGAGAAGGGCACTCTTTCAACCACCTCCCACCTTCATCTTCAGCTAGGTCAAGTCTCTCTCTTTCCCCTCCTTCATCCTCCGTCTTCTTCCACTTCTGTTTCCGCACCTTCTTCCTGCTTTCAGAGCCTTCTAGATGCTGAATCTCATCGCCCTAACTCTCCCGCTTCTTCCTCCACCGAAAACGACGCCCTCGACGACAGGGACTTTATTCTTAGCCAGGACTTCTTTTGGTGAGCTCCTCCGAAACGTTTCTCCCCTTTCTGTTATAACGATTTCCTTTTTTGGCTCTAAAACAGCTCTTTTCTTTGTTTCATTTGTGGAGGCAGCACTCCAGATTATATTACGCCGGATAATCAGAACACTTTCAACGGCTTCGATTTCAATGAGGTGATCATCATAATTGATTATTGGTTACATTTAGTGATCAAATATAACTGAAAAATTTTAAATTTTTTTTTTGTCTGCAGGAGAATACCCCTTGCCCCAAATCACCGGAGAAGCTCAACACTTCAAAAAGCAAGAGGTGCCGATTGGGTAACTATTTTACTATGCTTTTGAATTAATATAATCACATTGAGTTCATTGCATGTTTCGTATTTTGAATTTGCAATTACATGATCATTGCGCGGACAATATTAATTAGTGCTGTCTGCTGTCATATGAACTGCAGTCATCCATAGACAGCTTACATTCCTCATATTAATTGCTTGTAACTGTATGTTTTTTTGGAAAGGATTTATAAACGTGAATCAAGTAGTTTCAACATTGGGAACCCTGTAATAATTGTTATTTTTGCAAGTTTATGGAATTAGTATGGAAACTGGACATTTCATTGAGATTCAAGTTCAACATGCCATTTTGATTTTGATACATATAATATAAACATAGTTACTTATAGGTTATAGGTGAATTGGTGAAATCATTATTCTATTTGCTTCATGTTTGTCGGTCACCTAAGTTTATTAACTATTTTAGTTGATGTGTCTCTTGTAATAGATGCTATCTCAGTAAATCCTCTCAGTCCAAACTTTTCTTATGACAATCAACAAGTTGTTGAGCTTGGTAAGGACTCTGATATGGAGGAAGTAGCTGCTGAGAAAACAGTAGCAGCTGATACACCAAAGCCCCAAAATTATGTGTCACATTCTGCAGTTGCATTGCGCTGCAGGGTTATGCCTCCTCCCTGCATCCAGAATCCCTATTTCAAACATGTCTCAGAAAAGGAGACAGACCCCTTTGGAAACCAAAGGTTAAAATGTGCAGGTATAGTTTGATCAGTTCATTCACTTGTAATTGTTTATATTATTGTACCTGTCGAGGTTTTTAATCACACCGATTGCAATATTTTAACTGCATGATGTTATCATTGCAGGTCTCTTCCCTGCAGTAACTGGTGAGGATGGTATTTCACGCTATCACAATGATTTTCATGAGATTGAGGTATACTATGATGTTTAAATTAATTTGTAACTGCCAAAGGTTGTTTTGGGTTGGTGTTAAGTTCCAATGCTCGTTGCCCATCAACATACTGATTATATGTTTAACTTTTCCATATTCAGCAAATTGGCAGAGGGCACTTTAGTAGTGTTTTCAAAGTATTAAAACGAATAGATGGTTGCCTTTACGCTGTGAAACGCAGTGCCAGACAGTTAATTCTGGAAACAGAAAGGTAGAATCTTTATGCTTTTGGGTGATTCTTTGATTGGATTTTAGGTTAGCCACTTGCAAACTGATATTTTTTTCACAATGCAGGAGAAAAGCTTTGATGGAAGTTCAAGCATTGGCTGCCTTAGGTCTGTATGCATTACGTTTTTAATTCTTGTTTTGTTTTATATACACGGTTTTATACTAGTTATTCTGAATCTTATTTTCCATGGTACCTCTGCAGGTTCTCATGCAAACATAGTGGGGTACTACTCTTCATGGTTTGAAAATGAACAGCTGTATATCCAAATGGAGCTTTGTGATCACAGCTTATCCATAAAGAAATGCTCTGCTTCGTTCACAGAAAGACAAGTGTTAGAGGCTCTATATCAGGTGAGTTTTTATTTGTTGACCTTAAACTTCAATTTTCTTCCATATGTTTATATAAAAATCTATATTTCTCTTAATATTTTATTTGATATGCATCTTTGGATAGGTTGCCAATGCACTGAAATTTATTCACGAGAAGGGAATAGCTCATTTAGATGTCAAGCCTGATAATATTTATGTAAAAAATGGTGTATATAAGCTTGGTGATTTTGGATGTGCAACTCGCCTTGACAATAGCCTCCCAGTTGAGGAGGGAGATGCACGTTATATGCCTAGAGAAATCCTTAATGAGAATTATGAGCACCTTGACAAAGTTGATATCTTTTCTTTGGGAGTTTCTATGTATGAATTCATTCGAGGATTGCCTTCGCCAGAATCAGGATGTCAATTTTTTAATCTTAAAGAGGGAAAGCTTCCACTTTTGCCTGGCCACTCATTACAATTCCAAAACTTGCTCAAGGTACTGCACATTCCGTCGTCTTGATCCATTTCTAAAGAATTCTGCTGATGCTTGCACATAGCATTGAGGTCTCAAAAGTATTTTTTTGAAGTTTCCTGGTGTTGATGAAGATTTTGCTTGCTTTGGTGTATTAACATTATTTTTTGTTTCTCTTGGTGATTGATGTATTTTAGGCCATGATGGATCCTGATCCAGTTAAACGTCCTTCTGCAAGGGAGTTGATAGAGAATCCAATTTTCGACAAGACCATTAGAGCAGCCAAAATTTGATAACTCAGGGTACCTTTGTTTTGATATCTTGTTTTGGGGCTGGATTATCGTACATGCAATTCTGGTCTTTATTATATTCACGACAAAAATGCACCAAATTTTGCTACAGCGTGGTGTGTTGTAAATGCAAGATCACAAAAAGGGAAATGTTGTATATTTTGTAATGAACTAAAGAAATATTCAAATGGCAATGCCAAAGGTGCCTTCTTGAATCCCAGGCTTTCGTTAGAGTACAAAAATCAAGATATGTTGTGGGTTATAAGTTCTTTATATCTATTTGGAAAATTCGAGTATGACGATATCAAATTTGTATTTCCATGCTGACCGTGAGGAGTTGTGATATTCTGGAAAGTGTGTGTGGAATAGTGTGCAGCAAGTGGCGTAATTTTTATTTTATTTTTTGGTATTAAGACGGGATAGAAGCCCAAGAAGAAAGGAATCCAATTGGTGGTGGTGAAAGTATTTAATAGTTTTTTAAGGATTATAGAAAAAAAATTTAAATATATGGCTGTGGTTATTTCTAATATATATCCATATTTCTTTTATTTTAAAAATAACACTTGAAAAATATTAAATTATCAACATAAATTAATATTTTAAGTTTTGAAAAATATATTATGTTTAGATTTACATACTATATTATATCTAGTCTTAATTTTTTTAGTCATTATTATTATAACAATAAGAAAAGGTTTATGATGAAGACATCAATGTGTCTTCTAGTGAAGATATTGAATCTTAACCATTGATTTGTGCTATTGAAATCTGATGTGTAATTAATGCTATCATTATGAGAGAGAGATAAATTTTTAAATATGATAATATCCTCACTAGAAGACACTTAAATGTCTTCATAGTAGAATTTTTCTATTAAAAAATAAATCAAGTTTACCCTCTAGAAACAAAAACTAAACATATTAACATGATTAAAAAACCCTTCTCGGCCTCTCAGCTTTTTGACTTTTGACTTGGCGTTCCTTAATGAATCGAAACCACCATAACAACCTTAAGCAATAAAAAAAGGGACAAATCGACCTTGACACGTATATTGTAATCTATTCTTAGGTGGTTTTAGTGGTCGAAAGGGTCGATTTGTCCTATTTTCTAATTACTTAGGAGCTATTCCGAAAATTTTAATTTATTAAGGGGCTCAAGTTCAAAAAAAAAGTTTAAAGCCAAAAATGATGTTTACTTTATTAACCTTCATAAAACAATAATAATGAATGATATAACATGGTTAAAAAAAAAAGGAAAAAACTGAAGTAATTGACCAAAGTGAGTATATACATATATGATATAATTAAACATATTTATTTTCAAATAATTATCTAAAAAGTACATATTATTAATAAAATTGAGTATCATTAATGTTTAAAATTACGTTGAGTAGATATTAAAAAAAAATGTGTAACTAATAATAATTCAATAATCACAATTAAAATTTTAATATATAAAATTTTTTGGTGTCTTAGTTGAGCCTCGAACTCGAGAACTCTTATTACAAAAAGGGGTAATACCATATGAGTTATTGCTCATCGGCATAATATTTATTTTTTAGTTATAATCAATTATAAAAAGAATAGTGCTATGGAACCAACGTTAGGGAGCCATTACGGGTCAATAATTAAGTTATCATCTAAAATTTATATGAATTATCATTCGTAATATATATTGGTTCCTTATTAGTTATAATGTATCAGTTCCTAGTTTTTTCTCTTAGAAAAAGGACACAAAAGAAAATCAATTATAAAAAAATATCTAATATTTGTTTAATTTAGATAACAACGAAAAAGGAAAACAAGAAAAAGAAATGTTAGCAAACATATAGCCCTAAACCCTATACAAGCAAAATATGGCGCGCTCCTGAACAACAGTTAAGTGTGGTCAATACAAAATAATTACTTTGTATCCAAGCGTCACGAGCTTATTGGTATACCGAATGGTCAGCACGGGAACACAAATTCCCTGTTAGATAATCTTCCTAATTGGAAGTTGGTTATGATAAATTACTGTCCTCCAATTACCCTACTTACCGCAAGTCTCTAATCCGTGACTGCTATTCTTCCCGTTTCCAATTTCCTTCCTCTGCTCCAGCGTCGCTGCCACCGGCGTTACTGCCGCCGACGTCTTTGCAGCGCTGCTCAGTTCTCCTCATCACTATTGTGTTGTGCCTCTTCAAGTCCTGCATCGCCACGACGCCACCGTTCTGCGTTTCTCCCTTGCACCGTCCTGCCTCTTCGTCTTCGTCTCTCGCCACTCCATCATCGTCTCTGCAGTCTCCATCTGCTTCGGGTTTGGCTCTTCACCTTCGTCCCTGCTGCCTGCTGGACGCTTCGCTGCTGCCTCTTGGAGTCCTGCCGTCCTGGTACATTCCTAGTGTCCTATTTAATAATAAGAATTTTATTTTGATTTTCTGAATTGTGGATTTGTTATGTACCGATGTAGTTAGCTCATGACTCACGGCTCTTGGTAATGTTTGTTAATTGTTTTTTTTATTTGTTAATATATAGAAACAAAAATTTATGGGTCTTTGTACTCTTAAATTTGTGTGGAAGTATATATATATCGATCATGCTACGCACACCTTTGTCTCAGTGCGTTTAACAGTACGCGCATGAACAGTAACAACTTGGTTGTAAAAATAGGTGTACGGTCTAGGATTATATACATATATATATTATAATTGGAATTTGAAGCTTTGCCTCTTAAAGCCATAATGATAGCTGTAATTTAGTTCTATTGATCTAGTATTTGAGAACCATGTGAATGTACTTCTTATGATATCCACTTTTCACTTAGAATGGACAAAAAAAAAAGTTATCCGAAGAAGTAGTTTGTTGATTTATTTATAAGCAAGAAGCTAAGGCATATTGCAAAAGATATATTTACTTAAATGGGATTGGTGTTGTTTCTTGTATATTGGTCGAGACTCGAAAAAATATTGTGTATCCATTGTTGTTAATTGTTTTTTTTTTTAAGTTAGCTTTAGTTTTGCCCGCAGCAACGGCATGTGTTGAAAGTTCTTTCTCTCCTATGAACATCATAAAGAGTTGGCTTTGGAACCGTATAAGAGATTAATCTTTTTAAAATATTAAACTAGAATGGATTTCTATTTTTTTTTTAATTGTAAAAATTATTATCATGTTATGTATATTTTGCCTCCATTGTCAAAATTTTGTAGATCCATCACTATGTATATGAGGTAGTGGATTGGTGGTTAATTTTTTTTTAAAAATTAATTAATATTATAAGAATTTCCACATTGTACTTTCAGCTTTCTTTAATAACTTGTCTCTGTTCAAGAGTTTGATTTGGGAGATAAAAATCATATTTAATAATAATTGCTGTTTTTATTACTAGAGAATGGAGCATACATACATTCTTGCATTGCCTGCCCTGAAATGTAAAGAAGGAGATGTGCTTAATGAGGTGAAGTCCAAGAAGCGAGTAGTGGATTCCAAGGGAAAGAAACCAGTTGAAGATTACATCCAAAGGAGTAGCAAAGAAATCGGAACTGAAGAGACCAAACCCAAAAGCGAGTTTGAATCTGCCCCTTGTGTAAGTGCAATTCCAAAGTTTGCAGAGCAAGTTGCAACAGGAAGCATAAAAGCCAAACGGAAGGGATTGACTAAGAAGTACGTGTTGGTGGACGATGGGGAGGTTCCTCCTCTCTTTCAAAGCAATAACAAGAATGTTGATGCTAATTTACTTGATCATGACACTGAGGTTGGATCCAGTGCGTTACCAGATTCAGGTATAAGCTTCCTTAATGATAAGCTGCCACAGGAGATTGGAAGTGAAGTTGAAGCTGGAAATGTTAAATTCAAGAAGAAAAATAAGAAGAGAGCTGGTGAGGGGAAGATGCAAGATAGTGGAAAGGATATTGCAAGCATTAGAGCTAAGTCCAAAAGGATGAAAAAATCCAAGAATGAAGAAAATTCTGAGGAGCATGCTGAGGTTCGAGTGGTTTCTCCATACTTTCAGAATAACAATATGAAGAAGACAGTTTATAAGGAAGTGATTGCCAAGAAACGTGATTTTGACCTTGTCCCTTCAGTAGGTACCTGTGGAGACATCTTACATGACAATGTGGGTGATAATGAAGATATACTTGTAGAGAGGATGATCAAATTGAGGAAGAGCAAGCATGAGCCTGTGGAGGAGCATCAAATTCAAAGGGTTTCTCCTTTCTTTCAAATTAACAGTGAGAAGCTTGATGCCAAATCACATTGTCATCATGACTGTGAGACTAGATCCATTTCTAAAATACGTACCAATGGGTGTTTCCTTGAAGATAATTTGACTGAGAATGGAAAGATTAAATCCAAAAAGAAGCAAACAACCACTGCAGATAAGCTGTTTGAGAATAGAGGCGCTGCTGAAACCAGTGGTGTTTCACCCAAGACGAAAATGTTTAATGAGAAAGCCATAGCCCATGATGGTGTTATATCTGTTTTCCCTTGTTCACATAAAGATGGGGTTGCACTTGAATCTAGGAAGAGGAGAAAGTCTGCAAATCAGACAACTGATGTTGAGCAGGATGAGATCCAGAAGGTTTCTCCTTACATCCTTAATGACAATGAGAAGACTGTTAGTGTAGAACCACTTGACGATGAAGGTAAATTTGATTATGTTGCTTTGGGTGCTTCTGGGGACACTATACAAGACAAGGAGAAAGAGAATGGGCATATTATTGCAAAAAGGATCAAATCCAAAGTGAAGAAACCTTCAAAGAAGCACGATTCCTTACAGCATGCTCAAACTAGAAAGGTTTCCCGTTTCTTTCAAAGTGGCAATGAGTGGAAGGCTGACGATGTGTCATGTTATACTGGTGAGATTGGATCTATTGCTTTGTCAGGTTCTGGTGGAAGCTTCCCCAAAGATATGCTGCTGGAGGATCTAAATGGAAAGGTTAAATCCCAAGATAGGAAGAAAACAGCTGCTGATAAGCTGCAAAAGAATGGAAATAAAATTGAAACTAGTAATATCAATTACAAGAAGAAAGTACCCAAGGTCAAGAAAATTTTAGTCAATGGTGCTGTTAGATTTGTCTCCCCATATTTTCATAATGCTAGTGGGAAGAGGAATAACGTTAAAACCTTGAATGGTGAAGGCAAGTCTG
>JASCZI010000016.1:208493-228402 GCA_036250425.1 Stylosanthes scabra
TGAAACTTATAGTGAGGGGAAGCATAAACAACGGGGAAAACGTGAAAGTCATCTGGGTTCTGTTGCCTTAACTACTTCTGGAAACTTATTTGAGGCTGATCTACCAGAAAGTAAAAATGAAGTTGGAACAGTTAAAATTCTCCCCAAGAAGCAAAAAAGTAAAAGACCAAAAGCTTTGCAACATGCAGATAAAAAGGTTTCCCCTTACTTTCAGAACCAGTGCTTAGTAGGATGTGAACAAGTTGAAAAGGCTAAGAAAGGGCGGAAAAAGCGCAACATAATTAATAAGCAACTTTCAGCTGCAGAGAAGAAGGATGAGGCATACAAAAAAAGAACTCCTGATAATACATGGAAACCACCACCTTCACCCTTCAATCTTCTTCAAGAACCTCATGCTTTTGATCCTTGGAGGGTGTTGGTTATATGTATGCTTTTGAACTGTACTACTGGTGGACAGGTACATTCATATATTTTTCTTCTGATATAATACCTTGTGGAGGGTTGATTCTTTGCATTATTTACTTCCCTAATTAGTTCCTATTGTTTGTGAATGTATAAATATTTCCCTTGGCATATATTTGGTGTGAAACTTATGATCTTCATAGGGAACTTACCTTTTAAACATGTCGGGATATTAGGATAAGATGCATTTCTAGATAAATACTTTTTTCTTTTTGGTTATAGGGAAACTCTTATTCTCAATTTTGTAGTATCCTTCTCCTCATCTTAATGAAGTCTTCTTTGATCAAGAAAAAAAAAAGTTCCTTGGTATATACCAAGCTATTGTATTTTTCATATTAGCAAGAATACTGTATGTAGGAGCAAGTCTGTTTTTCAATCAGTGTCCATGTTGTGGTTACATGCCATTTGTTGATATGCTTTAAGGGCGGTATAGATTTGATAGGGGCCTAACCATTAGAGCCAAGAGAACTTAGAAGTAGATATTCTGCTATGAAAGTTTGCTATGAGAAAAAGTGAAAGATACATTAAATATAGGAGGTACTAAAAGTATGTTTATAACCACGGAAACAATCTTAAGTGAAAACATTAAAAGCAGGATCTTGAAAGTTGTAATATCCATACCCAGATTGGATTAGCACAACAGCGAATTTCAAAGTGATTTCTCTCCCTTTATCTTCTTTCACTGAAAGAACCTGGTACAAAAGCGAACAAACTAGATAGAATTAGCACAATAAGAGATACGCAGTGTATATGATGGAAGTATAGAGAGGAGAGTAGAAGAGAGAATGAAGGAACAGAGGAGCTTGAAGATTTCAGGGTGGTACCGTCCCTGTCTATGTGAGCGAGTTAATGGAAGTAAGAAATGCAGACAAATAGAAAACAAGGTTGCGTTAAAAAGGCTACCACTCTCTTAGAGTGCTCTCTTAAATACATTGCAGTCTGTCATGGTTGAGGAGGAGCCCAAGCATGGCTTTTTCTCCTTCTTTGGTGGCTAGAACACAATGAATCCAACTTTGGAATGTGTTTCTAACTTTGCTTGTGATTGGTAGGCTGTGGAAGTTCTCTCTAGTCTCAAGTTAGTGTGGTTTAGTTTGTCTCTTATTTTAGGATGGAATATTGCAAATTTGTTATCGGTGTAGGTGGTGGAAGAGGAGCAAGGAGGAAGCTGTGTACAGTTTTGGGGGTTAGCAAAGCTTATATCTTACTTCATTTGCTTCATTTCAACTGTGTTAGTATTCAGGATGATTTAGTTTAGGGTCACTTCTTGAGTTCATTTCAACATTATTCGGTTGGCTAATGGTGATTCAATAGTAATGTTTTGTTCTACTCTATTGTTGTTTATGCCTTGGAACATTGAACAAATTTCTCTTCTTGATGACTAAGTTTACACTTCACTATGCATGATAACTAAGCTAGTAGGCTACATTTTACATAATAAGTTCATTTTTGTTGCTAATGCATTGGTAAAAAATCTGCTTAAGTTGGGATGATTTTTGTAACCAACAAAAGAGATAATGTTCAGGATCTGAAACGAAGGGGAGAGATATTGAAGGGAATATCTGATGCTTCTGTTTTCTTCTTCATCTGATACTAGGTTCTTATCACAACAGACGAGATTAAATCATAAACTAGTGAGCATAGAAAGTTAATTTAAATAATAACTAGGAGCATTATCTGGCATATTTATTCATTTGCCCTTTTCTTCCATGCACTCTGTTAATGTGAGTTCTAGAAAATTGATGCAATATATTTTGTTTTTGGGCTTTCCAAGTTGTTTCTTTAGGTCAGTTACTGTATTAATTCTTGGTAAAAGAATGTTGTATTTCGGCCCGAGATTGAAATGAGAGAGAACTGATTGCTGTTTTATTCTCTCCCGTTCTAGGGAATCGTGGTTTATCTTGTGCTAAGTGGTAGATTTGTCTCTTCCAATGGACATATAAGGATGACTTAATTATATTAGTTCTTATAAATGCTGATGTTGTTGAATTGTACTCTTAGTTATTTCTCCTTCTTTCTCTGTCAAGAGTGTCAGCGATACTACGATAGTGATATACTGCAGCTTGAGTCTTATGCCTATCACAAGAGAAATACTTTGTCTGCAGGATATATTATTGTAGATATCTGAAATTTATTATGTGCCTTAAGTATATTTCAAAGTTTGCCAAACACTTCTTAGTAATAATGTGTTAGAACTTTAAATACTCTGATTTGCATTATTCTTGATTTCCTGTACACCAGAGCTATAATTTATATACTAAGCAATGCACTTTGTATCTTTGTCCAAACATTTCATTTATAAGGCCTGCTTATTCTTTAGCTGATGCATATTAGATGCGGTTCTGGTGTCCCTGAAAATTGTTTTCTTAAATTATGTTTTGTGCCATATAGAATTACCATCTCTGGCAATTATTATGTGGCATTCTGATGTTACCGAGAAACAAAAGAGACTGTAACTTTGGTTTTTCAAAAAAAAATTGTTTTAAAAATGCACATGAATTTTGAAACGACAAATGTACCCCTGAATATTATTAAAACGCGACAAATCAATTCAGATGTCATAAACTCAGTTAACGTTTGTCACACTGTTTTTTTGACATTTGGGTTGACCTGTCAATTTATGTCAATTTATGTCCCAGCCTCGCTAGGATCACCCATGGCGCCTTTATTTCAATGTCAACATTTAATTATGTTGGACCATGTAAAAAGTTGATGTGGATCTATTTGAATATTGCAGGTGAGACCAGTTTTATCGGATCTGTTCAAATTATGTCCGGATGCAAAATCTTGCACTCAAGTTGAAGCAAAGGAAATAGAAGAGATAATAAAGAGTCTGGGTCTCCAAAATAAAAGGTCAATGATGTTAAAGCGCTTCTCTGAGCAGTACTTGAAAGATGATTGGACGCATGTAACTCAACTGCATGGGGTTGGAAAGTAAGTGGAGTGTGGGCACACATATTGTTCATTATTATTATTATTATTTTCTTCTTCTCCTTTGTTGATACTGATACTGGTTCTATTTCAATCAGGTACGGAGCCGATGCTTATGCTATATTTTGTACGGGAAAGTGGGATCGGGTAACGCCCACTGATCACATGTTAAACCGTTATTGGGAATTCCTTCATCAAACCCATGGTATGGGCCATCATAATAAGGAGCTTGATGAAATCAAAACCTTAGCCGAGAATGTACCTTCTAACATGTGAATCACTCATGATAAATTACACACAAGAATTGTGAAATTAGTTTAATTTTAAACACCTTAAGGTATACCTAGGCTACTCTAAGTTGCGTTAATGTTAATAACAAAAGTCATTATCTTATGTGTTTTATCCTCCCCTCCCCACATTTAAAGGAGATATTTAGTTTTCGGATATCATCATTTGCAAATTTGTTTCTCTCTTTCTTTTTTTTTCCGCCCTCCCTTATTTTTTTCCTCTGCTCTCTCCTTAAGATAGTTGGAATTGTGTTGTCTTTCAGTCTTACGCTAGATTTAGACGGGCGTATGGTCACAAAATTATGTTACAAACTTTTTCTCAGTGTACACATAAAACACACAAACACATCCTAATTAATTACTCCCTCACATGAATAATTATATATATACTTGTGTGTTTCATGTGTTTATGTGTACACCTAGTAAAATCGTTTTTTTTAATATACATTTTATATTTTTTTATATATGTTGTTCATACCCCTTTACTAAGCCCAAAGGAGGGATCCACGTTCGGCCCAATAATAGATGGTCCAACACTCCAATGGATGACCCATGTTCTCCACACAAGTCGCCAAAACATCCGACTTGTGTAGATAAGTCGGGCACCTCCGACTTGTAACATGGGCAGGCATATGCGGACAGCCAACGACGTTGGGCCGATCCCCTCAACAGGCCCAAGAGGCGTCCAGATCCGTCTACCAGAAGAGAAACTTGACCCGACCCGGCCCATGAGTCACGACCCGATCTGGCGTGCGCGGCAAGGATAAGAGGATGCATGATCTCTCCTCTGCAACAGAATAGAGACGTGCTCCCATGCACGACTCCGAAACCTTAGGCCACGTACTCCTCCCCACCTTCACCACTACAGGTATACTCGTGCTTATAAATACCCCCTATTCACATAGGTTTGAGATCACTGAACACTCTACTATAATCTACTTGAACTCTGCTTAAAACTCTGTCTGACTTGAGCGTCGGAGAGTTCTGCAGGTTCTCCGCCCCGCCTGTTTCATTGGAGATTCACCAACTGGACTTGTTGTGGCAGCCCAAGCTTGGAGCGGATTGGGCTTATCAAGTTCTGTATTCACCCCGGAACATTGGCACCGTTGCCGGGGAGACAATTTCCGAGTCTTAACGAATGGTGGATCACCAAGAAGATTGACACACAGTCTCGGACTCAGAGTCCCAAAACAACTCTAGGAGTAGAGTTCCGGGAGCATCTGGGAAACAGCCTTCCCCAAGGAAGTCACGTCCGCCCCCACGACGTTCAGCGGAGCCCCACTCCAAACCAACTCACTATGAATTTATGGGTTTGGTTAATGGGCACAATGGACGCCTTGCCCGATTGGAGCAAGAACTGGCGCAACAACGTGAGGTAGAAAGGAAGCTACAGGATGAGTTGCATTGGAGGAGAGAAGCCGAAGAAAAGATCAAGAAGCTGGAAGAAGGACTGAAGCAGAAATGGGTACAACGGGAGCACCAGTACTCCGACCTGCACCCCGGAGATCTATTCTTTGAAGAGATCATGAAGGTTGAAGTCCCCAAGAACTTCAAAAACCCCGACATGGCCCTATAGGATGGCACATCCGACCCCTGCTATCACCTCAGCAACTTTAGAAGTCGGATGTACCTAGCAGGCGCCTCAGACGCGACCAGATACAAAGCTTTTCCAACAACATTAATCAAAGCGGCGCAAATCTGGTTCGATTCCTTGCCACCGAGGTCTATCACGAGCTTTGAAGAGTTAGCCAAGAAGTTTCTTACTCAGTTCTCAATTCAAAAAGAAAAAGTGAAACACGCCCCGAGCCTACTCGGAGTTAAGCAGAGGGAAGGCGAGCCATTAAGGGCGTACATGGAAAGGTTCAACAAAGCTTGTTTGGAAATTCAGCAACTCCCAACTGAAGCAGTCATTATGGGACTGATCAATGGCTTACGAGAGGGACCCTTCTCACAGTCCATTTCAAGGCGACATCCGACTTCCTTGCCGGAGGTCCAGGAAAGAGCCGAGAAATACATCAACCTGGAGGAGGCATCACAGCTCAGAAAACCCGCCGGCAGAGAACGAGAGAGGAACAATAAGAGAGGCGGAGAAGAGCTCGGAAAGGAGAAATATAAGAAGAGAAGGGAGGAGGAATATTCGAGTCAAGCTCGGAAATATCACTCATACATGTCACTCAAAGTTTCTTTAGCGGAGGTGTATCGAGAGATATGAAATGTGGAGAAACTCCCGACCCCTCGACCGATTAGAAGTCGGAAGGCAGGAAATAAAGATGAATACTGCGAGTACCACAGAGTCTACGGCCACCACACAAATGACTGCTACGACCTGAAGAATGTGGTGGAAAAGTTGGCAAGGGAAGGCAAACTCGACAGGTTCATCAAGTCGGAAGGACCTTCTAGGCGTGACAATCGCCGAGGAGACAAGGCTAATGATAGGAGGTCGGATGACAGACCTCAGGACAACAACACAATCCGGAGCGAGGCAAGGCACATGTACACGATCTCGGGAGGATTTGCTTCCAGAGGATCGTCCAAGAGCTCTCGAAAAAGGCATCTAAAACGATTCTACAGTGTGCAGAAGAACCCAACCACTCAAGAGCGAAGTAGCACCCCCTCAATCACCTTCACAGATGAAGACACCAAAGGAATCATCCCGGGGCAGGACGACCCAGTTGTCGTCACAATCAATATGGCTAATGTTTATGTCCATAGAACACTGGTGGACCAAGGAAGTTCCACCGACATCTTCTTCAAGACGGCCTTTGATAAGCTGGGGCTGGGGCCTCAAGAGCTCCGGGCATATAATGGGATGCTATTTGGACTTGGAGACATACCCGTTCAGCCTCTGGGCTACGTGAGTCTCTACACCACTTTTGGTGAGGAGCCGTGCTGCACCACCCTGAAGATCGACTACATTGTGGTCGACGTCTCCTCAGCTTACAACGCGTTGATCGGCAGAGGAACCCTCAATCGGCTATGGGCGGTGGTCTCCACTCCTCATATGTGCCTCAAGTTCCCCACGGATGGAGGGATAGCTACCTTGAAAGGAGACCAACTGGCAGGAAGAAAGTGCTACAATACACAGGTTGACAAGAAAGTCAAAAACCTCTCGGACAAGAGCTACGTGATAGAGCTCGAGAGACCACAATCTAAAGAAAATCCCCGACCAGAGCCACAAGGAGGAAGATAAATTCACTAGCATAGAGGCCCATATCCCCGAAGAGCTAAAACAAAGTCTCACTGAGCTGCTGAGAAATAATTCCGACCTGTTCGCCTAGAAAGCGTCTGACATGTTGGGCATCTCCCCAGAACTCATGTCCCATCGACTGTCCATCCGCACAGGCTCCTGACCTGTGCAGCAGAGAAGAAGGAAACAAGGAGAAGAAAGGACACAAGCCATAGAAGAGCAAGTAAATGCCCTGCTAGAACCCGGATTTATCCGAGAAGTTACCTACCTGACCTGGCTGGCGAATGTAGTCCTTGTAAAAAAGCAAAATGGCAAATGGAGGATGTGCGTGGACTACACGGACCAAAAGAAGGCATGCCCGAAGGATCCTTACCCCCTCCCCAGCATTGACGCTCTGGTGGATTTAGCGTCCGGTTTCAAGTACTTATCCTTCATGGACGCATTCTCGGGATATAATCAAATCCCCATGTACGCCCCAGACGAAGAAAAAACCGCCTTCATAACCCCCAAAGCGAACTACTGCTATGTGGTTATGCCCTTCGGGCTAATGAATGCTGGGGCAACCTACCAAAGACTTATGAACAAGGTCTTCAAGCAACATATCGGAGACTTAATGGAAGTCTATGTGGACGACATGCTTGTGAAAGCCAAGGCAGAGGAAGATTTGATAGGAGGACTAACCAAGGTATTCTCCACAATCCGGGAGCATGGCATGCGTCTCAGCCCAACAAAATGTGCATTCGCAGTGGAAGTCGGCAAGTTCCTCGGCTTTATGCTCACGCAGAGGGGAATAGAAGCGAATCCCGAGAAATGCATAGCCATATAGCTGATGAAGAGTCCGACCTCTCTAAAAGAGGTTCAACAGTTAAACGGTCGGCTAGCTGCTTTGTCTCGCTTCTTCTCAGGTTCTGCTCTGAAAGCTCTACCCCTCTTCTCAGTACTAAGAAAGGGTACAAACTTCGCCTAGAATGAAGAGTGCGAGAAGGCCTTCCAAGAATTCAAGAGCTACCTAGCAAGCCCCCCAATACTATCCAGACCCAGGAATGGAGAGTGCCTGATCTTGTATTTGTCGGTAGCAGAAAGATCGGTCGCCTCGGCACTCATCCGAGAAGATGAACTCGGACAGCATCTTGTTTACTTTACCAGCAAGGTACTGCAGGGACCCGAGCTCAACTACCAAAGGATAGAGAAGTTGGCTTATGCCCTAGTAATCTCAGCAAGAAGACTCCGACCTTACTTCCAAAGTCACACCATTAAGGTACGGACGAATCAACCAATCAAAAACATTTTGATCAAGTCGGACTTGGCTGGAAGAATGTTGAGGTGGGCAGAAGAACTCCCTCATGTGCTATGGGCGTATAGGACCACTCCCCAATCCACCACAGAAGAATCCCCATACAAGCTGACCTATGGGCTGGAGGCAATGATCCCCATCGAAATAAGTGAAGAAAGCCCTAGGGTCACATTTTTAGTGAGGTAGTCAACAACAAGGCCCAAAGAGAGGAGCTCGACCTCTCCGCAGAAGTCCGAGAGAGAGCTCGGATAAAAGAGGAGGCCCTAAAAGAACGAATGGCAATTCGTTACAACAAGAAAGTGGTTCCGAGATATTTGCAGGACGGAGAGCTCGTTCTATAAGAAACGACATTGGACTCTCGACTCCAGGAGAAGGCAAACTGACCGCTAACTGGAAGGGACCCTACAAAGTTAAGCGAAAGCTCGGCAAAGGCTATCATAAAATAACCACGATGGATGGGGACGAGCTCCCGAGAACTTGGCATAGCCACAACCTTCGTGCCTTCTACTATTAACTCACTCCCTGATGTACTCTTTTTTCCGATCTCATGGTTTTATCCCATTGGGTTTTCCCGAGGGGGGTTTTAACGAGGCATCATAGTGGGGATACGTTGACACGTAGTTTTATCTTTTCTTTGCTGTTCTTTACGTTTTCAATTGATGTAATGATTCAAGTCCATGAATAAAAAGTACCATTCATCACAACACTTGTTGAGAACATCTACAAGAAGTCGTCAATAATCTACAGTCCGATCCTCTATAAAACTATTCATGCTCGAAAAAGCGCGTAAGCAATACGAAGATTAAGTTCTTCGAAAATGCAAAGCGACGAGGTCCGAATAGTATCACTCGAAATGACGAACGAACATAAATAAGTTCGAAGTCGTAAAAAAAATTAAAATCACACGCCTCTACGTTTGAAAGTCAATCGAATTAAGATTGGCAACAAGAAATAACTCGGACGAATTAAATGAAGTATGACTTGGAAAAAGCGATTGCAAGAATCCAACTCGTACGGGTACATAGTCGAAAAACAGATAAAAGCAAGCACAACAGTGTATAAGCTATGAAATCTGATCAACGACTAGCAATAAACTAAAGTCATGCGAATACGACTTGTTCAAATTGCAAAATCTGGAAACAGATAAAAGCAAGTACAGCGAAGCGAATTAAGAAATCGGTTCAGGAACTAGTCATAAGTCGGAAGTGTAAATGAAAGCATAAAATAAATGCAAAAAGCCTACCAAGAGGCAAAATAACTTAAGCCCACAGAAGGGGCAAAATATCCAAAAATTACAAAATCCCACAAAGGGGCGAATATCCAACCATTACAAAAGGCTCAAAGGCCTCCAAAAACAACTAAGTTAAAATAGGAGGAGATTTCTCGGAATCGCCATCCCCGACCTCTGACGCATCCTTCACCCCATCATCAGCTCCAAACTGAGGTCCAGTCTTCTCGGCATCACCAACCACGGCCGCTTCATCCTCAAAGAAGGGACCCTCGGACTCAGGGAGGAGATCTGCGCACCACACGATCCGATCTTCGGCCACATAATTGTCCGGATGGAGGAGGTGCACCTTCAAGGTCGGAACAAGGATTTTGGCTTGAAGTCGAAGGTTCTCAACGATGTTATCATTGCTCTTGATTGAATCATCCTCCAATTCCTCGTACTCCTCCTTCTGCTTGGCCAAGTCCGCTTCCAAGGCTCCGACCTTCACCTTGAGCTCGGCAGCCTCAGCTTTCCTCCTCGACTGGTCGGCCTCTTTAACCGACTTCTTCAATTTTGTTAGCTCGGACTTCACTCCCGACAATTCCTCTTCAGCTTCCTCCTTTTCCTTAACGAGCGAAGCCAGCTTCTCCTTTAGCTGGTCCACTTCAACTCGGGAAGTCGGGGGGCAGTCTACCAACATCTTCTGAAGGGCCCGGGATATGCCAGCAGCCTTGATGCCAGCCTTCATGATGAATTCCAAATTACTCTTCAGACCAGCCTCATCCATCGCAATTCTGGAATTCTCCATGATGAATTCGTCGGTAAAACCCACGGTATCAAAGTCAGGAGAATAAATCGACCCGTAGGAGTGGCGGTAGGCCTTCCTCTTCTTCGATTTCAGCTTATCAGTCGTGGAATCAGCTGGATTTGTTGGAGTGAGAGGAACCTTGAACTCGGTTTTGTTGGTCTCCAACTGGTTCTCGGACCCGGGAGGAGGAACCTTACTGATAGGATCAGCAATGTTTTTTGGAGACTCCTTTGAACCTGAAGCAGCGGCAGCAAGTCGGTTAGCCTGATTTTTCTTCCTAGCTCTCATACGCTTATAAGCGTCTGAGTTGTTTGTTATTTTCTCTACAACAAAAAGCGAAGTAACAATAACGTGAGTCATCAACAAAATACACACAAAAGTAAGCAACTAAGAACCAACGACTACCTAATTCAGTTCGGATGTAGCTCGGAGATCGGGTCAGGAGAGTCTTTGTGTTAAAAAGAACTTTGACACAACACTCCTTCAACACAGTCACTATTTCTTGGTCCATCTCATCTAAGTGATCGAAGTCGTACTCAGGACTTTCCGGCCCCGAGTACCAATACAACCGAAATTGGTACTCCCCCCTTCTCGTTCTCATAAAACGGGCGGACACCTTCAACAGACCTAAGTTTGAAATAGTAATTCTTGAAATTGTGGAATGACTCCTCATAGAGAGTAAAGATCCGACGGTCCTCACGAGCTCGGAAAGACGACCATTGACATTTATTTCGAGAAGAAAAAGGTTGGGTGAGATGAAAGAAGTAAAAGAATACCCTAAGAAAAAGGTCGAAATGCAGGTACCAACAAGCCGTCTGAAAGGATTTCATAAACCCCCATCAATTCGAATGGAGCTGGGAAGGGGCAACTCGGCACTCATAAAGGACATCCTGCTCAACTTGAGTGAAAGGAACTCGGACGCCCAACTTAGAGAAGATACACTCATACATGTAAATGAAATGTCTCTCCTCGGGATAGAGAAGATTGTAGTAACAAACCCTCTCCTCCGAGTTGGGAGGTACTAGCTCATATTGACTCTCCTCAGACACTGTCCCACATACAGCATGGGATTCCCTAAATTTCGCTAATAGCTCCTCATCCATTACGGACTGCGGGAGCAGAACCAAGTCGTCTACCCAATCCATGTCTTCCAGAACGTTGGAGGGCCTAACGTTGACATCACCACGAGCCATGACAACCAAAAGCCTGCAAAATAAAAAAGAAAAATAATACTCGTAAAGACATAAGGAAACAAGACCTCGGAAGTAATACGATGTGTGCAAATCCGAGTTCTCGACACACACAGTTTAAAAGGCAGATGACGCAACAAGAAAAGCAACATAAAAGACCAAACGACACATAAGAACTCGGAAAAGAACACGATTGGTGCCGATCCCGAGTTCCCGACCTCTACCCAAACGAAGACACACGAGTTACAATAAAACGACGATAATGATGACAGTTATCTATGCATGCATGGGTGATAATAATATAATAATAAAGTACAGGAATCAAGAAGTGTGCAACAAATCGTTTCGTCTCCCCACCTCTACTCCTCTGTTTCCAGAAGGAAGAAGAAAAGGTCCACCTTCCAAAACTCACATTCAACAAATCCTAAAAAAACAAGCTATAGCAATTATAGCCTACCCGGAACCAATCAATTCACAAAACAATGAAAGAATCAAGAAGGAGCAAAAATGGAATGGTGGATGGTACCTGAGGAAGGAAATGGCACGACTGACAATGAAGAAGAAAAGAGAACTGGAGCTCTCGCCGGCAACGCAAGAGGAGGAGATCCCAACGCGAAGCTCAAGACGGCGATGCGGAGGAAGAAAGGGACGACAGCGACGACGGCAGAAATGAGGGACTTGAGGAGAACAGTGACGGTGAGAGGAAGTGGTGTCAGAGATTAGAAACGAGAAGAAGCAACTAGTAGCAAGAAGGTGGAGTTCCCCCAACTATTTATACATGATGTGACATAGGGGCATAACTGTAAATGCCCCAAAGAAAACGAAGAGACCCAAATAAATGCTTCATCTCCCTCTCTCTCCTCAATTCGAATTTTGAAATTCAAAATCTAATTCGAATTAAAAAGGGCCAAACAGATCGTCGCTGCGAACTCGGAGGAGCATTTCAAGGCAACACGGATTACACTCAATAGTCAGTTACGCGTAGTGTGGTGATTAAACGACCACAACCCCGCGTAGGGGCAGTTTTCATACCCGTTTACTAAGCCCAAAGGAGGGATCCACGTTCGGCCCAATAATGGAGGGTCCAACACTCCAATGGATACAAGAACATGGGTCAGACCCATGTTCTCCACACAAGTCGCCAAAACATCCCACTTGTGTAGATAAGTCGGGCACCTCCGACTCGTAACATGGGCAGGCATATGCGGACAGCGAACGGCGTTGGGTCGATCCCCTCAACAGGCCCAAGAGGCGTCCAGATCCGTCCGCTAGAAGAGAAGCCTGACCCGACCCGGCCCATGAGTCACGACCCGATCTGGCGTGCGCGGCAAGGATAAGAGGAGGAACGATCTCTCCTTTGCAACAGAATAGAGACGTGCTCCCATGCACGACTCCGAAACCTTAGGCTGCGTACTCCCCACTTTCACCACTACAGGTATACTCGTGCCTATAAATACCCCCTATTCACACAGGTTTGAGATCACTGAACACTTTACTATAATCTACTTGAACTCTGCTTAAAACTCTGTCTGGCTTGAGCGTCGGAGTGTTTTGCAGGTTCTCCGCCCCGCCTGTTTCATTGGAGATTCACCAACTGGACTTGTTGTGGCAGCCCAAACTTGGAGCGGACTCGGCTCATCAGGTTCTGTATTCACCCCGAAACATATGTTCTACATTAAAATTTTTTTTTTTTGTGACATCAATTAAAAAAATCTTTAATATTTATAACAATATATAAAGGGAATATCCAAAATAACTTTCATTTTGGTAATATTTATGTAAATTCTTGTGTCCGCGCTCATAATTATAAATTTTGAAATTTTTTTTATTTATAAAAAAAATCCCAATTTTTATACCATATTTTACATTTAAAAAAGTTAATTTCATAGAATAACATATTTGGACAAAATGGTAAAAGCATTTGTTTTTTTTTAAAAAAACCACTATTCCATTAAATAACAGTTATATTTCTCTCACCTATTAACCCAACCATCAGAGTCATTATATCAGCGTCACCTTTTTTTCTTATCCGGAGCAAAAATACGAGAGATTCCAAAAGCTTTCTCAGTATTCCGAACTCATAGTATTCATGGTATCTTCATTCTTCATCATTTTTTATATTTACAACTTGCTAATTATTTTTTCCTTTTTTTATTCATTTATGTTTTCTTTAAATAAATTTTTTTATATAGTCAACGATAATCAATTCATATCAAAAAACAGTTTGACACATCTTGATTAGACGCATTCTTTATTTAATGCCATTATTTTTTTTTTTATATATATTTTGCATTCTTTCTAAGTGTCTTCCACGGATAAAATTTGATTGATTTTTATTTTTCTAGGCGATTAGGGCACTAATATTTGGAATCTCCATAGTAACAAAATGCAAGAAGTAGCAAATGGGTTAAAGGTAAAATATAGGGAATTGAAATTAAAGTTGTCTAAATACAATCGATGGTTCAAGCCAACAATAATAATACTCATCTTCATGGGATCGATTTTTTTATTCAATTGACATTAGAGATGAACACATTTGCAAGAAAAATGCGAGATGTATTCTTCGTACTCCAAAAATTCCATATTTTAAATTGATGAAAAAAATTAAATTATATTTTATAATTTTTATTATTTAATTTTTTTTCTTCTCTTTAAAGGATAATGTAATTTCTGCAAATGCAAATTTTTCTTTCAACTTATTTTCTTACATTGATAAAATTTGATTCGTTGTTTTACAAGATTAGAGGGCTAATGTTTGGAACTTCACTACATATTATGTATTTGTTTTTCAGGTAATATTTGTTTTAATAATTTATTTATGTTTCAAACTTTAATTATATATGTTTATAAAATAATTGCAATTTATTTTCTTATTAAAGCTATCTTTGAAAAATTAAAACGTTTCTAGCCGTTGGAAGAAAACCTTTTTCTTTTTTTAGTAATATTTATTAATGATTTATTAGTAGAGATATAATTGATTAGAAAACCGTTGCTTGCAATCATGTCATACTCCAACAGCACTCTTATATATATATATATTATGCCTACACACAAAATATATACACTACTTCAATTTCTCTATTATTACAAATTCTCAATCTTTTGTTTCTCCGTGCTATATATTTCTCTGTATTCTTGATGATCCACGTCTAATTCTGGAGGATTTCCGTCGAAGCCATTCCACCTACGGGTAGGGCGGCAATAAATCCTTAAGGACAGTGCCTAGCACGATTCGTGCTAAACTCGTTCTAATATTCTTTTATTTTATTTGTCTACTAAATTTATTAATATTTAAAGTAGCTAAAATATTATTTTGGAAGCTTATTTTCCAACAACCTTAAGGATTTATTATTGCAATTTTTTTTATATTATGGATCATAGTATTTTAGCTGCTACAAAAGTTATCCCTGATGCTTCAAAGATTGATCGTTTTGATGAAACTAATTTTAAGCGGTGGCAAAACAAGATTTTGGAAGTGTTAGATTTTTCAGGTATCTTTAGTTGAACCTAAACTGGATGGAGATACTGAAAATTATGATCAAGCTTTGAAAGATTGGGAAATGATAGATAAGTTATGTAGACATACAATTTTAAAAGCATTGAATAATGACTTATATGATATTTATTGTCATTATACTAATGCTAAAGTCATTTGGGATGCATTGGTGCAAAAATATATTTATGAAGAGGAAGGTAGTAAAAAGTTTTTGGTTCATAATTTTAATGCATTCCAAATGGTAGAAGATAAGAGTATTTTTTCTCAACTTAACAAGTTTACTAAGCTTGTAGATGAACTTGCAAAAGAAAGAGACACGCTGCCCAAAAGGTTTGTATCTCAAACTCTTATTGATAAATTGCCAGATTCATGGAATGATTATAAATTGAATTTTATGCAAAAGAGAAAAATCATGAATTTACAAGAAACTATAATGCATATTAAAATAGAGGATAAAAATAGAACCATGGCTAGTGAGCAATATAATAAAGATATGTATGCTAAAGCTAATATTGCTAAAGTTACACATAAGAATCATTCTCATGGAAATAAATTTTATAATAATAAAGTGAATAAACCGCATTTCAAGAAGCAAGAGTTTAACCCCCAAAAGAAGAAAGGTAGTTGTTTTGTCTCTGGCAGGTTTGGACATTTTGCATCAACATGTAGAATGAACAGTAATGACCAAGGAGATGGAAACAACAACGGAAAAGTAAAAGGAAAGGCAGTTGCGAATATAGTAACAAATCACAACGATGATGTTATAGTGACAATGATTTCCGAATGCTATTTAGTGAAGGACTCCAAGGGTTGTGGACTCTGGTGCATCTGCACTAAGAAGGAATTATTTTCCGAGTTTTCTCCCGCTAACAATGGGAATGAATTTGTTTACCTAGGGGACTATAGCAAAGTTCCCATTTTAGGTAAAGGTAAGGTGTCACTAAAAATGACATCTAAGAAAACCCTTGCATTGTCTGATATACTGTTTGTCCCAGCCATCAAACATTGTCTTGTGTCAGTTCATTTTCTCAACAATGCCAAAGTCAAGGTAACCTTCGATAATAATATTGTTATGTTATCTAAGAATGATGTCTATGTAGAAAAGGGTTACCTAAATGATGGTCTGTTTGTTTTGAATGTTTTTGTTAATGATAATAATAAATGAGGAAATGCAGCAAATATTTGCTTAGTTGATTTTTTAATATTTGGTATAGTAGATTTGGATATATTAATATACCATATATTTTAAAATTTAAAGAAATAGATTTAACTAGTAAGTTAGCGAAAATATTTTATGTTATTTTTGTTATATAAAACTGTATTCGTTAAATACTAAAGGTGGAAAAATGGTCTCTAATAACGTGAAAAGAAAAGTTTCTTTTGGAGTTTTAAATCCTTTTAGTTAGTGGACATGTTAGTAAACAGATTCAACTTTAGCTCTAAGCCTCTAACTTTTGAGATTGTGGAATTGATGGCTAATGATAAAATTGGTTTTAACAAACATGACCGTTTGAAACCTTTCATCATATGATTACAATCAGGGGATGGATTAAATAACAAGGTTCAGATAATCGGATCGGTTGACTGACTGATTCAAGGATTTAGAGGTTCGACCGAGGTCGGACTGTGGTCGGACTGTTTACTTAAAAATATAATAAAATAATTTAAAATCATTATAAAATTATTTAAAATATAATATTATTAATTTTCAATTAAAAAACCGGTCCGGTTTGCTAGATCCATTATGGAATCAGAATTTATAGCTTTAGAGAAGGCAGCAATTGAAGCCGAATGGCTAAAAGATTTATTAATAAATATACAAATATGAAATTAAACAAATACATATATGATTATGCATTATGATAGCCAAGTTATAATTGCAAAAGCAAAGAATAAAGATATATAATAGAAAAAGTCGACATATAAGAATACGACATAAAATCTTTATTGTTTTCCGCCATTCATATGAGATGATTGGTGATGAGATCCATAGCCCAAAAATGTGGGGGTAGGGATGTTTACTGCAGCATACCCTTGATGGATAAGCACAAAACTGAGAGAGGAGATGGAGCCGTCTCGTATGAGTTTGGGCATTTAACTCTAGAGCTCTCATGTTACCAAGATATAGCGCATGGCCGTTAAAGCGCAAACCGCCCGGAGCAGCATTACCTAAGAGATTATTTTGTGGACTTGTGGACGTGCTCCAACCGTTATCTCAGAAGTATAAGGTTCAAAGAGTTTTACTCTACCACGCTTCTACAGGGTTTACACCCACTCGACCTAAGGTGAAGTTCAAATCCTTTTGGATACTCCACTAATGCAAAATATTTCTCGACCTCTTTTTTTTGTTCTTCTAAGTTGTTCAAAGTTTGAAACATGTGGGGGATTGTTGTATAATTTATTTACATTTCAAACTTTAATTATATATGTTTATAAAATAATTGCAATTTATTTTCTTATTAAAGCTAGCTTTGAAAAATTAAAACGTTTCTAGCCATTGGAAGAAAACGTTTTTCTTTCTTTAATAATATTTATTAATGGTTTATTAGTGGAGATATAATTGATTAGAAAACCGTTGCTTGCAATCATGTCATACTCCAACGGCACTCTCTTCTATATATATATATATATATTATGCCTACACACAAAATATATACACTACTTCAATTTCTCTATTATTACAAATTCTCAATCTTTTGTTTCTCCGTGCTATATATCTCTCTGTATTATTAACTACTAGCAAGTTTTGCTTGCAAATATTTAATTAATAAAAGAACGAGATAGTGCTGCTCCAAGTGTTCCGAGAATATTGGCGTGGATCGTATTCTTGATGATCCACGTCTAATCCTGGAGGATTTTCGTCGAAGCCATTCCACCTACGGGTAGGGTGGTAATAAATCCTTAAGGACAGTACCTAGCACGATTCGTGGTAAACTCGTTTTAATATTCTTTTATTTTATTTGTCTACTAAATTTATTAATATTTAAAGTAGCTAAAATATTATTTTGGAAGCTTATTTTCCAACAATATTAAATATGAATATATTTGCAAGAAGGATAAGAGTTGTACTCCCTTACTCCCACAAGTTCCATATGTTAAATTGATAAAAAAAAAATTTAATTATATTTTATAATTTTCCATGTATTGTTCATGAATTTTTTGTTTCATTTTATTTGCTTTATTGATAAAATTTGATTTTTTTTTTACAGGAATATGGCAAAATCTCACTAATAAAAAAATGCAAGAAGACGTAAAATATGGGTTGAAGATAAAGTTGTCCAAGTAAATAAAGCTTATACGGCCAACAATAATAGTAATGATCTTCGCGTAATGGATTTTTTAATTCAAGTAATATTAGAGATGAATATATTTGCAAGAAGAATATGAATAGTACTCTCATAAATTTCATATCTTGAATTGATAAAAAAAATTAATTATTTAACTTTTTTTTCCTTCCCTTTAAAGAAAGATATAATTTTTGTTCATGAATTTTTTTTTCAATTTATTTTCTTTGATTGATGAATTTTGATTTGTTTTTATTTATTATTTTGACAGGATTGGGACACTAATGTTTGTAACACACTAACAGAAAAATGAAAGAAGAAGTAGCAACAGAGTTGAAATTAAAATGTGTTGGAGTAGAAGTTAAAATTGTATAAGTGCATGAGTTATTATCAGCAATATTAAGAGTTCCACAAAATAGAAGCCAAGTAAAGCTGATATACAATATAAGCTGAAGAATGGGAGATGTACTCACCCAAATATTTTATCAATTATTTTAGGTAACCAAGTGGTTTCATTAACCAAGTGAAAAACCATCTAAACTTCTTCACGCACCTCACGCTCCTTATTATAACAAATATCATTCTTTAAGCGCCAATTTCAGTTTTCTGTTTTTATTCGTTCACTTTCGCTCTTCTTCTTCTCAAACACTCTCAATTTCAGTTTTCGTTTTTGATTTGAGCTTCCTCCATTGGTGATTCTTCGTCGTTCTTTCAATGAAGAAGAGTGCGTTGTTCGTCTGAATCTTTCTTTTGTGTCGTTCTCTGTATTTTTCACGTAAGGTAAGTTCGAATCTGAACTTTTGAACGTTCTTAGATATGGTTTTCGTTTTCTTCTTCTTGTTTTGTTATTAGATTTCAATTTTCGTTGCTCTATTTAGGTTTTTCGTTCTGATTTTGCGTTTTTCCGTTCTTGTTGCTTTTCATATCTGATTTTTGTGGTTTACGTTGTGTTAGGATGGGAGCTACTAGTTCAGATCCATTATTGGAAGTGGATTTGGATCGTTCACGTGAATCGGACAATACAGAGCAGGTTTGTGAATGATTTTAACGTTTTCATCACTTTTCTGGATTAGTACTTGTATTTCATTTTATTTCGGTTGATTTTAGCTTTATGTTTTGGTAAATTCTGAGAGATGTTGTTTTTAACGTGTTGTTTTCGTTTGTTTATTATTTCGGTTGATTCTAAGTTACAGTTTCAGTTGATTTTGAGTTATGTTAGTGGCTATTAGGTTTGGCTTGCTTTAACCTTGTTTTGAATGTTTTCCTCGTTATTTCGGTTGATTCTGAGTTACTTTTTTGGTGGATTTTGATTTTTTTGTTGCTGTTAGGTTTCAGTTGGTTTTGAATGCATAAATCTAGGTTTGAATGTTTCCTTTGTTATTTCGGTGGATTCTGATGTAGTGTTTGTGTGGATTCTGGTTTGTTTTTGAAATAGCTTTGTTATTTCGGTGGATTTTTGTAACACATGTGTGTTCTTTTTTTTCAGTTTTCATGTGATGTTGATGATCAGAGAAGAAGAAGAAGAAGAAGAAGAAGATGATGATGATGATGATGATGAAGAAGAAGAAGAAGAAGAAGAAGAAGAAGAAGAAGAAGAAGAAGAAGATGATGATGATGATGATGATGCAGAAATAGAATAAGGAAGGAAGAGGAGGAAGAAGAAATAGAATAAGTGTGTGTTGTTCTTAGATTATAGCTTTGTTTTTCTTATATTATAGCTTTCTGTTGTGTTCTGAATCAATTTACTTTTTCATAGCTTTGTT
>JASCZI010000016.1:229611-257612 GCA_036250425.1 Stylosanthes scabra
CCAATTTTAACCCACAGAATTTTAGTTGCATAACAATTAGCTTGACTATCTCTAGCTAGACCTAATCATTATGTGATTCAATTTCCAGCTAGCATAGACTAATAGATCTCTCAATCTAATTAATCTAGCCCTAGACAAGTTAAGAACACCTCTTAGTGATTCTAAACTATTGGGATGAAGAACGGAAAATTAAATCATGCATAGAAGCTAACTGAAAATACCTCAATGAATTAATAAATGAATGTACATAGTTGACTACCTCATGCTGGGTGAACAGAGCTCCTCACCCTTAACAATGGTGTAGTTTAGCCTTGCATAATGAAAAACTAGATCTAAGAATAATGGAAAAACGTCTATGCTGAAGTTCCTAACCCTAGTGGTTAAGTTACTTCCTATACCTATCCTAATTAAATTTCAAATTCAAATTACAATCTAATCTAATCCTAATCTTATCTCTTTACAAATCCTTATCTTCTTCTCTTGAGTGTTCAATCAATCATATCTTTGATCTTTCCAATTAAGCCCTTGATTAATGAGTGGAATTGAGATCTAACAACTTGGATTGGAATGGAATTGAATGAATCTGGCGTTGCATCCTCTTGAGCCCCACGTACAACGCCACTGAATCCATGTATAACGTGGAGCTATTGCCAATTCTTGGATGTTGCTCTTTGAGTCCCACGTATGACGTAGCAATGCCCACGTATAACGTGTGGCTGCTGCCTCAAATTGCTCTTTGGACGCCAATCACTCACGTATGACGTGAGGAGAGCCACGTATAACGTGGTGTTGTTGTCTTCAATAGCCCCTTTGGGTGCCATGCCTCACGTATGACGTGAGAGTACCACGTATAACGTGGGCTCTCTGCCTATTCTTACCCTTTTTGATTCAATTCCCACGTATAACGTGGGCTCTCCACGTTATACGTGGGCTTTAACACTTAGCCAAATTTCTCTTTTCTTCTCTGCTTCGTTCCCTCTTCTTCAATCTCTCTCAAATGGTCTTCAATTACCTAAAACTCTTAGTGAATCATCTAAAAACACAAACACAACTCAAAGAACATCAAGTTTGTTTGATTTGATCAATTAATAACAATAATCCACAAAGAATATCATGATAATTGAGAGAAATTGGAACTAAAAACAACACACGCATCACTTAGCTTTGATTGCTTTATTTCAGATTTGAATGTGTTCTTGTCATTTCGGTGGAGTTTAGCTTTGTATTTGTGTAGAGTTTAGCTTTATATTTCGGTGGAATCTGTGAGATATTGATTTAATGTGTTGCTATCATTTACTTATTATTTCGGTGGACTCTAGCTTTGTATTTGTGTACATTTTAGCGTTATATTTCGGTGGAGTCTATGAGATATTAATTTAACATGTTGCTGTAGTTTTCTTATTATTTCGGTGGAGTTTAGTAACATATTTGTGTACAGTTTAGCTTTATATTTTGGTGGAGTATAGCTTTATATTTGTGTATATTTTACAGCAACAACGGCAGCAACAACAACAACAACAATGACGACGACAGCAGCAACAACAACAACAATGACGAAGAAAAAATTACAGATATGAAAGAACAAGAAAAAGAAGAGGAAAAAGAAAAAGTTGCAGACATGAAGAAAGAAGAAGAAGAAACCGACGACGACGATGACGACAGTAAAGAAGACGACGACGACGAAGAAAAAGGAGTAGGAAGAAAACGACGACGACGATGGAGGAGGAAGAAGAAGACGACAACGGAAGAGGAAGAAGACAACGAAAGTGCTGGTGGTGCTGTGATTGGAAAGAGCGCGTGTGCACGCGCTTGGGGGTGAGAGTGGTGGTGTGATTGATAATTTACTTGGTTAACCACTTGGTTAGTCAAAACCACTTGTTCAAATAGCATGATTGATATTTTATATCTTAAATTGGTGAAAAAATTTTATATATATTTTATAATTTTCATTATTTAACTTTCTTTTTTTTTTCTTTCCTTGAAAAGATTATGCACTGAGCATGCTCTAACTGTATGTATCATAACATGAATTTTTATATACATTATTCATTGCTTGATCACCAGTACTATTACGCATGTTCAACCATTTTTAAAAAATAGTATTTATATGTACGAAGAATGGTAAAAGATAAAATAATAAATACAAATTGTTACGATAATATTTTGGGTTGAGAGATAATTAGAATTACATTAAAAAGAATTCTTTAAAGTAAAAATAATTCTTATACCGAATGCTAATTATTATCAGCTTAAAATATAGCATTCAAAAAATAAAATGTTATATACTTCATTAGAGTTATAAATAGAGATAGAGTATTTTTAATATAAACTTTTATATTTGATCCAAACTAAATAGGGTTGAAATAATAAAAAAAATTAATAACATTGTTTATAGATAATTATTTTCTACGTTCTTTTGGGATGTGATAGATATATGTCCGTTAGTCCTTTTCTATGGTGCTACAGAATCAATATTAGAGAGCCCATTAGCGAATCAATAACTTCAACTAGAGGTTATCATCCAATATTAAAAACAATTATCATCAGAAACTAAAAAGAGTTATCATCCAAAACCAAAGAAATTTATTATTCAAATAGAATATGAGTTGTCATCCGTAACTCATCTACCGTCACCACCACCACCACCGACTGAAATTGCATAACCTCACCACCTCCAATTCCGCCCCCGCTGCCTAACCCTAAACTACCACCAACCGCAACCCTCACCAACACAACAACAACAACAAAAACAACGAGGAAGAGTAAAGAATAAGAAGAAGGAGGAAGAGGATAAAGAGGAGGCGACGGAGGCAGCGATTATCGACACAGCGAAGAAGAGGAGGAAGAAGCAGAAACAACAATGAAATGAATATGACAGATCTTAGTGGAGAAAGAAATCACAAAGAACGGTTGGAGCCAAGAACGGAAGGGCTCGAGGGAGGGAGGAATCGCGACCTCGAAAGAACGATGGCAGAGCAAAGGGGGACGACAATGGCTGTATAAGAGGCATACGATTGAGGCTGGAGCAGAAGGATGAATGAGGAAGAGAATCATTGAAGCGGTTGTCGTGGAGGAAAAAGAAGAAGAGGCAGTGACAGCGACGTGGGTGGTAGTGGTGGTGGGCAAATAGAAGGGGCTAGAGTTAAGGTTTCGGGGCTCAGCGAAGGAAGGAATCGCGACCTCAAAAGAACGATGATGCAGCAAAGGGGGACAACGGTGGCTGCGTAAGAGACATACGATTGAGGCTGGAGCAGAAGGATGAGGGAGGGAGGGAATCATTAAAGCGGTTGTCGTGGAGGAAAAAGAAGAAAAGACAGTAACAACGACGTGGTGGCAATGGTGGTGGGCTGATAGAAGGGGCTAGGGTTAAGGTTTCACCATTTGGCTCTGGAAATCATGTGCTCCCCCTATACTTTCTTTTTTGCAATAAGGTAGATATATATGTTTACTGTGTGTTATTTTATAGATCTAATAAAAGATTATTTTTTTGTGAATTCTTTACTTTCAATTACAAAAATGGTAGACATAATGATATTATAGAATTGATAAATATATTTTAGATAACAAATTAAAAACGTGAATAATATATATGTAAGATTTTAAAATTAATTTTTTTAAAACAATACAAAAGTGGATGATATGATTACATATGAATTTCGCTTAAAGGTAGATCAACAAGGCATGAGTAATGGTGATCCTTCAGCAAACCAAATGGGATACAAATGAAATGTGAGCTAGGTACAACCATTGAGTACTAGACATACTAAATATATATATGATCTAAGTATGTTAAACATAATTTGATTTTGCATGATTTGATAAGATTGTATTTTGGCTACTTTTGTTAGTAATTAGCTCGGAAAATTGCTTGCATTATTGTGGCAAAGTTTTAGTTTATTTGTTAATTATATTTATACTTGTGAATAAATTACATGAATTTTTTTTACCTAAACTATATGAAATTTGAAAATAATAAAATGAATTTATGTATGAATATGACATTTTAAAAATAGTGAATTTATATATGGCATTATGCATGACTATTTGTTCATATAATATTCATTTTTAAAGATTTTTAATATATCAAAAACAATCAAACGACAAACATGTTTTCAGTGTTTTCAATTTTTTGAAAACGGGAAACAATGATTAAAACAAACAATTTTCTAAAATCTGAAAATTTAAAAAAAAAAAAGCAGTTTAAAAAAAATGAAAATTAAAAATGAAAACAGAAAACATTTCTTCGAATCAAACACCATTGGTTCAAAAAAATATTCTTTTAAGTTTTAATATAATAGCTAACCGCTCTGGAAAAATTGAATCGGACAGAACTGGGTGCTCGGATTGAACCGGTTCTGAAAGCCCTGAGTTGAAGAAGTAAAAAAAGGTAGCAAGAAATTAGAAAAAATAAAGAAGAAAGTATGATTAATTGATAATTACTCTAGACACCAAAAAAAATTTAATAGCTACTCTCCCAGTGACATTGAAGGCAACATCGAGTTCTCTCTCCCTCCTTTATCAAAAATTACAAAAACCCTACTTCTCACTCACTGCCGCCATCCAAGTCACCGTGAGAGGAAATTAAAATCAAACAAACCCTAGCTTTAATTTATTTTAAAATTGAAACGACGTTATTTTGAATTTAAGGGAAAAAAACAAATACACAGCATTGAAATTGAAATCAAATAAATCCCAGCTTTAACACTTAGCAGCCATCGTGAGAACTGAGAACGAAGCATTGCGGTGGCTTTATTCCCCGAATTTTGTATTTCCCCATGAATATTCTATTCTAGACTTCTAGTGTTTTTCACGGCTCTCAAAGCACTCTTTCTTCTAATGTTCTAGCTTTGGGTTTGTTAAATTAATGTTTTCCTATTAGTTTTATTGACATATTGTTTCTGATTTTTTATTAGATTTGTTAAAGGTGTTCTTCTATTTTATTTTTCATGGCTGTTTGTTATTGGTATTTTCAAATATGTAAATTGATGTTCTGCCATGGCTGTTCTGCTAATTGGGTTTTTGCTATGTGATGGTGAAATGCTTAAATGGATTATGAATCTCCTGTGACTAATTTTAACATTATTTCTTTTCTTTTCTTTTTTGTGAGCTTTAACATTATTTCTTAACGAAGAATTAAGCAACCACATTCCATTCTTCCTTTAATAATTTTACTTTTTTTATCTACCTTAAGAGAGGATAAATTACCCTCTGTGAAATGGAAATAATTTTTGATTGATTATTTTAAAGTATGTAATCTTAACCAGAGTTAATATTTTAACGGTTATTGAATTTTATAACTCAATCCTAAACTCAGTCCACCCTCTTCCCCACTCATCTGAACCAAAATTCTTCTCTTTTCTCTTTTGCTAAACAGCATACATAAAATAATTATTTGAAATTTATGTTGCTATTTGTTTTTTTTTTTTTGGCATAAGTTTGAACTCGAATGATACGTAACCTTATAGATTGCAGTGACCCATGTTGTATTCACTCTTTAGTTAAATTGGAGGATTTTAAGTATTAAGGAGAGATTGGTTGTATCACTTTGGCAAAGAGTGATGGTGAGTTTTGACTCCATTAATTTTATTTTTTGGTGTGTTTAGAGTTAATTAGAATTTATGTTTTATGCATTCTTTGTGTACTCAATCGTACTCTATGTCTTTTCATTTGAGAACTCGAACTATAAAAAAAGGTAATCATGTAATTTAGGCTTTTTATTTTTTTATTATGTAGTTTGGAAGAAGGTTTCCATGGCTGCTGTATGTTGACAAAATGATTGAAACCATAGATGAAGATGACTAAAAAGTTTGAATGACCTGATCCACCTTGTATCACGTCAATATGGGTTGTTAAAAGAGATTTTTGAATAACAAATGTATAAAATATTAACTCTAGTTAAAATTAAGGAAAATTA
Source organism: Stylosanthes scabra (assembly GCA_036250425.1). NCBI lineage: Eukaryota > Viridiplantae > Streptophyta > Magnoliopsida > Fabales > Fabaceae > Stylosanthes > Stylosanthes scabra. The sequence continues at coordinate 235,526 of JASCZI010000016.1, forward strand.
TCCTAAAGGACCATTAGGGAGATTTAATTATTAAAAAGGACCTTTAACACCAAAATTATTAAGAAGGATTAAATTTTATAATATTTAGGGAGAAGGACCAAGAGTAAAAATTAAAATGATAAAATTATCCAATTCTTTTGACTCCCTTCTCCCATTCCCCCAATTTTCTTTTGGCCTTCCCAATCTCCACTATCTTACGTTAACCCTTCTTCACTCTCTATTAGCATCCTTCCCATCTTCTCCTCTGCCATGCCTAGGTTTTGCTTCACGCCCTCTTATGCCTTCGTTGGAACCCTATTGTAGATGCTTGTTGCAATTGAGCTACTCCTTTAGCATCACTCTGTCACCGATCATGCCTGGTATTTTTTATTTAATAGGAGCATTGCTTTTGTATTATAGTTTTCAGGCTTGATTTTTGGGTGATTCATAATATTGAACTTAATTATCTGAAAATTATGCTGGTCAATTGTGACTTATCTGAATAAGGCCAGTAATTGCATCACTTAAAGCTTAAGTACATCTCATGTTATCTTTTTTTTTTTTTTTGGTGAGTCTTGAAAGCTCAAAGCCAGGTGTTACTTTGGGTGCTTAGCAACATAAATCTTGTGAAAAAATTAGCTTACCAGGTACCTCTAAAGATAATTTTTTTTATGCATATTGGAAATACAATCCTTTTTTTCCCATTTAGGTCTGCACTATGTAGTTTTAGTTTTGTCACTTTATTTTCTTAAATTGCTTTTTGTTTTGCTTTTTGTTGTTGTTCTTAATTGCCTTAGTGTATTACTTATCTTGCAATTATTATTCTTTTGTTTGAAACTCATTTGGCACATAATAATTGTTTTGCCCATTTCTTTTGTAGAAATCAACCACCTACAATTTTTGGATGGTATGACAGTGAAATGAGCTTGGAAACATAACCAGTGAAGTGCAATCAGAGCTCACTAACTTGCTACTACTTGCAATGTTGAATACTTAATGAGCATTCTTGTGAAGACAATAAATAAGCTACAAGTAGACAAGAGAAAATTGCAGTATCTTTGAAGACTCTTGTGTCTTTTGGCAATGTATTTGTACAATGAGTTATAAGGAAGAGTAGCATAGACATTAGAGTGGTCTAGTTTTAGTTAATACACAATTGTTGTATCTTTGACATGTAATAATTATGTAAATAGCATATTTTAATAACAAAATTGTAGTATTGATAGCAAAATTTTGGGTTTAATAACAGAATTGCAGAATTAAGAGCAGAATTTTTAATTCAATTGTTGAATTGCACAATTTTGTGCATATTCAAATCTGTTGCATAATAAAACTAAAACTAAACCTGCTGCTGTATAATAGAAGTGCACAATATAAGTGCAGTTTTGCATAAATATACATAAAATCAAACTAAAATCAATGATGTTTGCTGCCTCCATTTGATCAAGAAGAAACATTTTCTTTTTTTCAATAAAAGAAACCAACCACAAAGAATATAAGACTTGCATAAAATAAGCTGCATGTCAGACCAGAATAACAATCTATAACTTGACTAAAGCTAGCATGAGCATCTTGTGAATGTCTCACCATCTTCGCATGGTTGAATTCAAGTAGTTATTAGGCTAATCATAAGTTAGGTTTTTGTTTTAGTTGTTGAGCATTTAAGATGAGTGTGTCAGGGTTAAACACTCTTGTACAAGTATTAAATGAGAAGCAATTATTCAAGATGGAGGTTAGGCAATATTAGGACTCATGCATTGAAAGAGATAGAGCTGCAGAAGCATTATTTATTTTTTTCTTGTTTTCAGTTCATATTACTTATTCAATCATTCGAAGCTACAACCGAACTAGTAATATATATTTAAGTTCAGAATTATAGAATTAATGTAGAATTGCAGAACTAATGCAGAATTTAAGTGCAGAATTGCAGATTTTAAGAACAGAATTGCACTAAAACTAAAATCAAAGCTGCTGCATAACGTAAGTGCAATTTTGCAAAATACAACTAAAATCAAAGTAAAATTGCAAAATCCAAGGCCAGAATTACACAATAGAACTAAAATAAAAGCAAAATCTATAATTGGCAATTTATGACGGCAAAATTATCTTAAAAAATTCATGTTTTTTCTGGATTAGGATTTTTACATTTAGCACGATTATGACCGCTCTGATCACATCGACTACATCTGTAAACACGCACATCTTGAAATTGTGACTCTTGGCGCTTCTTGCATGGTCTTCCAGGAGGACGACTTGTTGTTGGTGGCATCAAAAGAATATTATTCTCCCAATCTGTCAACTTTAAGTTGTTGACATTAGGCATGTCATGAGTTTCAACTGGAACCATACTGTCCGCATAAATTCTCTCCTGTGAACTTTTCAGATAGCACTCTTCCACATAGCTATAGATATTACCATGTAATAATTTAATTGCAGCACAAGCATGTGGACATGGAATTCCAGTCATTTGCCATTCAAGACATGTACATTCTTTGCGTAGTAGATTCACACACACATCAATCGTTGAGCCTCTAACCATAACATCGTGATCACCATATCGCACTGCTTTAAGAAACTCACCTCTAGCTACATGTTCCATCAAAATTTTATCAATTTTTGGCCCAACATCATTCTTCCATTTAGTCATCTCTAACTTTGCAGTATATAACATATTTGCAAGTTTCTCTCTATGCTCAATTATTAAAGCACAAATGCTGTGAGTCCTCTCTTTTCTTATCCACGAATTGAATTATTCAGCAACATTAGTAGTTATGAGGTCCCAACGCCGGTGAAGAAATTAAGACTTTGCCCATTTGTTAATATCTCCTTTATTCTCTAACCATTTAGCAAGCTCTGGTGAAAATGCACGAAGTTTATCCATAGCTTCCAGAAACTCTGTACCGAAACGAGTATAACAAACTGCATCAAGTAGCTTTTTCGCATCTTTTTTCACTTCGCCGCGTATTCCTTTTTATAACCTCTTGAATTCAGCACAGAAATTTTCCTCCACATGCCAATAACAATATGCATGTCTATTCCTGTCATATACTTGCTCCACAGCTGCAATTATTGATGGATGCCTGTCAGATACTAATGTAATTGGATTTGACCCTGTCAGTTCTTTCAAATTAGATAGAAACCAAAGCCAGTTCTCATTATTTTTAGCACTGACAATTGCATATGCAACAGGAAATAAATCATTATTCGCATCACAAGCAAAGGCGGCTAGAAGAGTTCCCTTGTATGGACCACTTAAGTGGCAACCATCAATGAATAATATAGGCCTTGCACCAAGAAGAAAACCTGTCACACAACACCCATATGCAATAAAAAGCTTTTCAAATTCATAGCTAGGAGAGGATGTCCACTTTGCAATTGTTCGTGGATCAGTTTCCACTAAACGATTACATATCCAAGGAATTAGCATATATGAATCTCTAGATACACCATTAATTTCAGCTAGTGCTTTCTCCTTTGCAGCCCTATTAAGCTTGATGATATGTTAGTGAAAACCCATATTCCTTGAAAATATCATTTCGTATATCATTAGGCAACTTGTCAGGAGTTAATCTCAACTTGTCGACAATAATAGAAGACACCAAATTAGACCTGAAAGAGTGTGTACTATCCAACACATCTTGAGCTGAGTGCTTATGATTCTTGACAAAATTTCTCACTACAAGAAATGATGTATGTAACACCCCGACTTTCGGTATGTCATGATCACACCTACGGCCAAAATGTCACTAAAATCCTAACTCTAAAATTTCAAAACTTACAAGCCTGTCGTGTTATAACGTAACGGTAGTCGCGATATGACCTTTGAAATCATAAACAAGTTAAACAATTAAACATCATATATATAAAAGAACAAGTAAGTAAACATATAATTAATTTTTCTTAGTTGGGTTCACAGACTCAAGAGACCAGTGCCACTGGCACGACAGACCAACAGAAGAGTACAGGGGGAAGAAAGTACAACACGAAATAACACCCTACAGGAATGAACTCGACCCCAGCAAAGGTCACCAAGCTAAGTCCATCCTGACTAACTAACCTAGGCCTCGTACCGTACTAACAGTTAGTGAGGCACTAAGACTAGACACCTGCCGTTCTAGGGCGGAAGGAATGTCCCAGCAAAATAACGGTTCACCAGATCATCATCTGATGCTCCGTCGCTTGCCGATCTGCTCGAGGCAGATCTGTAACCCAAGGACACGCTTCCGGAGGAACTACCAGAAGAGTGATGGCTAGAAGGAGCCGAATCGGTACTCGCGCTCTCGCGCTCCGATCCATACGAGGTATCAGAATAGTAAGCCTCGCGGGCTCCGTGAAGTACTCGTTCCGCAACATAGGGCTCATCGAGCTTTCCTTCCAGCTCTGCTACCGGTTCGCACGTCTCGGCAGATAGCTCGTCATCGCTAGGTGGAGGTGAAGGAGGAGGTGGAGTAGGCGGTGTCACCCTATGACGAGGGAAAAGACTACGGTAACGTCTGGCGTCGCACATGGGAGTACGCGGCACGGGATACACTGGACCTAGAACAGGAGCCAGAGCCATAGGTGGCAAAGGCGTGCGAGGAGATCGCGAACGTTCCCAGTGGACACTGCCAATGGATCCCGATGAAGCAGATGAGCTAGGGAACGCAGCTGGTCGGGGAGAGAAGGGAGCAATCGGCCTCATGGCGAAGAGAGATAGGAGAGAGAGAGAAGATCCTGCGTAAGGTGAGAAGAAGGGGGTGAGAACCTAAGGTTCCCAGTTCGGAGTATCACGAGGGCAACTAATCTATCCTAGGGGATGACGTCACGTAGGTAGCAATTAGCAAGTAGTCAAGTAGTTTAAGCAGAAAATAAAGCACGCACAAGCAATAATGCAATCACACACAAATGAAACACACAATATGATGCATGCCTGTTCCTAAATGCAGGCCATGAGCTCATGCGTCAGTTTACTTCCCACACCCGACGATTACTTAGGATCAAGCCCAAGTATGGTTCACCACTGTCGAATGTCATGGGCTTCAGCTACCCAAAGCGCCCATGTTCCTTCAGCTAGAACATGTAGCACACCCAAGTCCCTTCAGCTAGAACTGGTGGCATAGGTACCCTTGGTACTCTCAATAATCATGGTGAGGATCCCGTCACCAGCAATTTGCTCCGTTAAGCAAAGAAACCGCATCGACAGGGGAACAGGATGATCATTATAGCCTTTCAGGTAGCTAGCCCTTCAGCTTTCATTCTAGACAAGCAGGACGACGCCCAACCCTTGTGCTCGGCTCTTCTTAGCCTTAGCTCTTAGCCTTTCCTTGGCGTTAGCACATAGCCATCACATAGTCTCATAACTCTTATCATCTCACCGGTTCGTTCCTCTGAACCGTTAGTCGGAGTAGCATCTTTGTAGCCGGATTAGCCTTCGGTCTATATGACTTAGCGGAACCAACCGGTTTGACAGTAACCCAAGCCCGATAGAACCGATGCTTGGTCGGTTGCCTCACCAATCCTTCTCAAAGGGTCAGCCGGTTCAGAACCATGAACCATTCCCCAAAAGAAGAACTCGATTCGATCGTCGTGTCCCATACCATCGCCGACCAAACCGAATCGATATCAACCGTCACAACTAAGGTTATGTGGCCACACCTTGGGACTCAGTTATTAAATTAATTATATGCGTTATCGCCTTCTCACAGTCTCAATACTCGGAGCTTATATCATTATGATAGTCTTAGCCTCCGGTTTAGCTTTCTTTCACTCTTTCGGTTTATCGGTTTAACCGGTTCACTGACTGTTCACCACCTTATATTATCTTGGTGTCTTTTAACGTTTATTTATATTTAGCTCTTATATTATATCATTAGTCTTCATCTTTTCACTTGTTTAAGATTTATTATGAATATACTATCATCTTTTAATTTAGGAGTCTTCTTAACTTTTCGGTTTTAACGTAGCTTAGTATAAATTCATTATCTTTTTCATCTTTTATTCTTTTTGACTCAGTTTTGTTTACAACTCAAGTTTTAGGACCATTTTACCCTTAACTCAAATCATTAATTACCGAATGAACCTATTTTACTAATAATTTTATAACTTATTCATTTTAAATCATTTTAAACCCAAACCAGTTGAATTATTCTCCTAACATACCCAACTTTATGTAATAAAAATAATTTTGAGAAAAGACACTTTTAAAAAGACGAAACTACCCTTCTAACCCTATAGCCGGTTTCGGTTTTAACTAGTTTAGTAAATAATTTATTTACCTAAGGTAAATTTATTATTCTAAGGTCAAATTTTATATTTAGACTCATTAGACACATATTAAACCCCATTTAAAACAGTTTTGAAAACAATTTTTATTAAAGACAATTTTACCCCTTTTTACCTAGTTTTTACTTACTAGTTTTACTAATTTACCACCTAGTCTTAATCTTTTAATTTTTATAACAAAAACACTTATTTTACACATCAAACTTTAAGTTTCAATTCTGGAAATATCGTTAAAACACTTTTATTACTATTTTACCCTTTATTTCATAAAAACACCATTTTTATTATCTTTACTTCTTATAACCGATTTAGTAGCTTAAGTTTTATGAAATCTTTTGTCCCAAGGGTGATAACCTCTCGGCCATTAAGCACTCAACTTCATATATCATCTTTGATCATCAAAAACTCATTTCATGTGCTATTTCAATTCGGCCAAAGGCCATCTTTCTTAGAAAGACTTTTCATGCAATATTCAAGCAAGCAATAGGCAATATCATAACATAAGCATTCAAGCAAGCAAGCAAGCATTCAAGTAGCACAAGTAGCACATATTTAGCTAATCTAAGCCTAACCCCTTACTTTGGGTGAAGCGTGCTTTCAAACCACCAAAACACTATCAAGCAATCAACTTTCAATAACTTTTCTTAGCCTTTCCTCAAGCTTGCTCCAACCGTGTACTTGGACCTCAAAAGCTAACATTTTTATTTTTGAAAACAAGAAAACATGAGCCATGGATTCCCATGATAGCCACGGTTAAGAAGAGATGAAGGTGAGCTTCATTACCTTTGACAAAAATGAAGAGAACTTGAAGGAAACAAGGGCTAGAGTTCGGCCACAATAAGAAAGGACAACCTAGTTTCATAAAATAAAACTTGAGAGCTTTAGTTCATCATCTTAGTTGTATGAATGAACTAGGGTTTTCACTTACCTTTGAAGATGAAGAAGAAGATGAAGTAGATGATGAAGAGAAGATGACTTGAAGCTTGAGATGAGAAGAATGGTGATGGAAATGATGGTGGTTCGGCGGTGGTGATGATGGTGTTCTTCGAAATGATGATGAACACTCAAGGTGTTCTTGTAAAATATGTGTGTTTGATCTTTGGTATGAAGAGAGTGAGTGTTAGAAATGTGTTTGTATGTGTTAAATTTCTGAAAATAAGATGAAGAAAGAGAGAGAGTAGCTTCGGATATGAGAAGGAGAATTGAGAGCAAATGTGAGTTGTTTGGAGTTGTGGTTTGTTTGTATAAAGGTAAATGAATTAATAGCCAAGTAAAAATGGTTAATCAAAAATGAATTAGGGCTAGGGGAGGTGTAGGTTTCGAATAGCAAGGAAAAGGAGTGGAGCACATTTGTTTTGCATTGCTTGAGGCCATGCAACCAATAGAATTAAAAAGGTGTGTAAGATAAAGTAATATTATTTTAATCATGGTAACTTTTTATGAGTAATTAACAAGTAAACCTAATTACCATGAGTAACTATTTTATTTTTGGACATTTTTGGGCTGAAGAACTCGGCTATGGCATTCCATGCTCATATACGAATTTCGGAAAATTTTCGTTTCCGAAATTACGCGTGTTTTTGCAAAAACCATTAAAAGCGTGCCGTAAGGCAAAAAGCGTAGCGCTATTCTTGTACCATGGCTTTAGAATCATCATCCTCATTGTCCAAGTCACTATTTACCCTCATACAACATAAATTCAAGCAAGCGAGTTCAATCACATATCGTTATATTCGTTCCGGACGAAACCGTCGTGTAAGAAAAGCGTCGCGAAAGGACGGGGTTTTACAATGTATTTTTACCCATAGCATAAGCTGGCAATTTCCATGGACAATCTTCAACCTTGCAGACACAAATTATTTTTCCTGGACTGTTCTTCAAGAACCTGTACATAAACTTATGAGCAATACCATATTCAAATAATGTTCTCCTCAATTCTGTTGCATTTTCAAAAACCTGTCCTTCTTCTTTTATAAGATCATTCCACTTAGCAGAACCATTGATAGTTTGGGGCGTAGGGACAAGTTGGGTTGCACATAAAATTGGTGTCAGTGGGTTCTGGCCACCAATATTTGAAACGTGGATGTCTTCCCTTAAAGTATTTGATAGTGTGCTAAACATGCAAAAAAAGTTCAAATTTAAACATTTCACTAGCTAGTCACTAAAATAAGGGGAGAAAACTTGCTAAAAACAAATAAAAATTGGTTAAATACATACCTATCATGATCACTTTCATTATTGTTGTTATGAGCTATATAATCGTGGTCAGACTTGCTGCTTCCATAATATATAAATGAGCTATATCATCATTGAATGAGATCAATTGGGTGACACTATCAGTATCAATGAGGCCTATGAATTGAGATTGGTTAAACTTGACTGTATAAGTAACACATTTGTTCCGAATATTTTCCTTAATTCGAAGTTGTATCTTATATATCAAATTTGAGTACGTACACCCTTCTTCAATTAATTCTCCTATTGTTCTTCCTTCATGATAAATAATATTATGATTTGGTCCAACCTCAATTTTGCCACCAATATGAAAATAACAAAAAACTTGTCGTGGATGGATAGTAGATTCCATGTCTATACAAAATACAAAACAAAACTAATGATAATAAAAAGAATTAAAAAAGAAAAAAGGACAATATAGAGGATTTAGAAATTTAATTTAAAACAGAAATTCTAATCGTAAATTAATCAAGTTGCTGCTATAGTTGTGGTTTGAGTTCGAATACACGCACAGCGCCAAAGCCACTAATTGTAATTCTAGTGAATAATCAATATGCACTTTCTTTTTCAGTTTCACATTCAAAGATTACCGTGAATCAAAGAATTAGTAATGCATAGAATTCAAATAACATATTTGACTAAATCTATTACTAACAACGTAACACTACTACTGCATATTCATACATCTAAAGTAAAATTTCCACAAATTAAATTAAATAAGCAAACCCTAAGAAAGATTACGATAAATAATATATGAAAAAGAATGAAAGTTGAAGCCTTACAAATGGTGAATTGGTGATAGACAAAGGTATACAAATAAGGATTTGAGTTTCATGAACTGTTGGAAAGAAAATATGTTTGCGAATTCGAAATAAATAAGAAAATAATTTAAGGGTGTATTTGTCTCTCTACAAAAGAATTTGGACCTTCTCCCTAAATATTATAAAATTTAATCCTTCTTAATAATTTTGGTGTTAAAGGTACTTTTTAATAATTAAATCTCACTAATGATCATTTAGGATAATTTTTCCTAAAATTAATAATTTTAATCCAATCAATTAAAAATTGTTATTTTAGAGAGGGTAATTTACCCTCCCATTTAGAAAGAATATGGTAGAAGTCACTTTTATATAAACTGGTCCAATTGATTGCGGTCGAACCTCTGAATCTTTGAATCAGTCGCCTCACCGCTTTTATGACTTGTCCGGTTCTTAGAACCTTGGTAAATCACCAAATTCTGAAATCAGGGAAAGGAAATTAAAAAGAAAAAAAACTAGACCTCTTCTCTGAATCTCCATTCTGCAGTTCTCTTGCATCCTCTCCAGCCGTCCAGCCCACCATTCCCGTCTTCCTCAGCACCACCGTCCCGTCTTCTTCTAGCGCCACCGTAGGTAGAACTGTTTGATGACTGGTTCAGTTTTTAGAACCTTGGTTTGCATTGCTCTATCTATGTATACATGCATATGCAAAGATTCCTTATTATTAAATTTTTTGTCATCATCCTTTTAGTGGATAGTTGGAGGGAGGAGGACTTACCCTATGGAAAGCTTAACCCAACACAAGGTTCAAAGATATGAAGAATTTGTTGATCGTCGCTTGAAACCCGATCTTCAACATGCTATTGATGAGCGGTATGTGGCTTATATTTGTTGATTTTGTTTTTTATCTGCTTCAAAACTTTCCAATAAATGTGTATGCATATCAAATTGAATAATGTTGTTGGTTTTCTGCTATTATCTTAAGCTCTAGTAGGGTATATATGATGCCATTGGATTTATTATGAGTTGGAAATCAAAGGAATTACTTAGTTTCATTCTTGTTGACTTGGCATTTTTTGCTGTATTATGCTACTAAATGAATTTGGGATCAAGTTTGAAATTTCCCTTGAAATGGATTTAGAGAAGCAGTTTGTATGCGCATGTATAGTATATAGTATAAGTCTGTTGCATGTGTTTCCTGGGTTTTTCTTTACCTGTTTCCTTTATTCTCCTTTTTGCAGGGACAAGATCTTTGAACAACAGAAAATTTTGTATCCTTTTGCAGTTTATGTATTGCGGGGGCAAATCAATTAGAACCACCACCATATATTTTTATCATTCATGTCTCCTAAAACCCACGGTTACATCATTGCCCGTTACCAAGTGGATCATGCCAATAAGCTTAATTAAGAGCTAGACTTGCTCTTCAAACTAACTTGTTCATCATTATAATATACTATATAGTTTTAGGAATTTCAAAAGAGGAAAGAATATCTATGTGTTTAATTATTTATATATTCATGTGAAACTTGATATCTTACATACCATCTGCGAATTCAATGTTACACTCAATTAAGGTCCTTCTGTTATAAATGGATTCACTTGACCTTTTGTTCTCAGTACTGATTTGCGAAGAAACATTGAAAACCTAGAGAAGAATAGTATTACCAGTCTAAGAACTCTTGTCAATCTTGGATCAGAGGTGTACCTGCAAGCTGAAGTGTAAGTCATGATCGTATCATATTTTCACGTTATTTCACTGCTATTTTTCTATTCTTAGATTTCTTGACCAGTTGCATTTTTTTCATTCTTTGAATCACATTTTTCTTTATTTCTTTTGACTTCGTTGTTGGCATACTTGTGTTTAATCATCAATCCTTATTATGAAGCATATAGTCTCGACTTATTAGTCATTACCCATAAGTCATCACCATATTCTCATCTAAGATTGATAAAGTGAATAGCACTATTGATGTGTAATGCAAGAATGTATTTCTTGAATTTGTTATGAGTTAGTTATTTCAGTTTTTGTTTGGTATTTGCCTTATCTGCTATATAAGGCTGTGTCTCTCTACTGTATGAAGTTAACTTCAATATTCACATTCAATAATAATTTTTCATTACTTTCTTTTCATTCTTGCTCTGTATCTTTCAAAGATATATGCTACATGGTTCAACTTTCATATTTGCTGTATCTTTCTCTCTTGAACCTAGAACCTTGCAAACTAAGAAAGCCTTTCCTTATGTAGCCCACTCCTTTATCTTTTCACCGGTGTACTAATAATTACATATAGACCTTCATGTTTTCTCTTCAATCCGGTGAAATTCCCATTTCTAATCTATGTTAAATATTGTTGAAACTTTGCAGGACCAATACACAGCGTATTTTTGTGGATGTAGGGTTAGGATTCCATGTTGAATTTACTTGGTCCGAAGCTTTGAACTACATACAGAAAAGGGAAGAAAGGATAGCTAAGTAAGATATTTTCACTTAACATAATTTGCATAGCTAAAACATGAAGATCCATCTGCCTTATTATGCATTTCCAGGTTTGATTTTCAAATTTTAAGCAACAATATATGATTTACTTAAATACAGTGTTTTTAAAGGACAACGGATTGAAAAAAAAAAAAAAAACCTAAATAAACTTGTGCCCAAGTTCCTCATCTTTTCTGTGTCGAACATCTTCTGCATCAATAAGTACCCTGAGTTTTTTATTATACATGTCAAATTAATTAAGCTATAAACATGAAATGTTCTACACTGCTACTTGATTTTCTTTAGTTAGACATTGACATTAGTAATATGGCCAGGAGGTAGTAAACGATCATATTCTGGATTTAAGTGGGGTTTTCATTTCAAGTGTGCTGAGGGAATTTACATAACAAATTTTGTGCATCTTTTCTTCTATCTTGCATGGTTTCTGTACATGGTTAGGCTGAAAGGTTGTAGTTGATCATTGATCAGTGTATAAAATTACTCTGGCTTGTAGGAAATATTTCTGTACATGGTTATGCAAATACTTTATGTAATTGAATCTGTGAAGATTTTAACTTGATTGTTCTACATTACCTTTTTGGCAATCCACTGTGGACAAATCTTCCCCCTTTCATTCTCTCTTCTTTTTGTCTAGAGAGGGGCAATGGGTTTCTCTTATTTCCTCTTCCATTTGAATTTTGAAATTTGAAAATAAATAAATAATGCTTAATTGATTTTAATAATAATGTCGCAATTTCAAATGTAAGGCATGGTTATTTATTGCAGGAAGATAGATGAGTACAATCAGTTAATTGCATCAATTAAAGCGCAGATCAAACTGGTATGTTTTGTTGAAGGTTTCCATGTTTATTATTATTGTTATTAGTATAAATCCCTGATTTCCTAGTCCCTATTCGTTCTTGTCATTCTTCCCACTAAGGGGATGGTACTTGTCGATTATATATTATTATGAAGTATCGAGAATGTTAGCTAGTGTTGTATCATGTATGGCATAACAGTTTCAGACTTGAGCCAGAGTTGAATTTACTTTGAAATTGTTTTAGGGAAGTTGTAATGTATCCAAATATTTTGTTTTTTACTCACTTTCTTTGGAGTTCTGAGAACTGTTTCTTCCACTTTTTAAACGTAGGTTCTTGAAGGGATTCGAGAATTACTACAACTTCCAGCTGAGAAATCATTACCAGAACGGAGTTTTTGATGATTCCCGAGTATAATTCCGGATCTTTCATCTTTAGTCTCTTGTGAAGAATTGTAAAGGAAAAATGCAATGCAACTATGTGATTAAGTGAAACAGGATAAAGATTGGTATTTGTCCAGTATGAAAAGTTGCATCTTTTGATCTTATATAAACTATATATTGTCATTCTATTTGCACATATTGTAATGATTAAACATGAAACGAAAACATTAGTTTAAATGCTTATCAATAGTGTCTGACTTTCTGCAGAATGAAGATGCTGAAGTTGTTATACTTGTAAAATACATTTAGATAAAGGAAATGGCATGATTAAGGAGAGACAAAAGTATACCTTTCTTAGTTCTTACCATACAGAACGTTTTGACCGTCCAGATTGTGGGGGTCAACAAAGTCACATTCAAAAATCTCTTCCTTGCTATTCTCTTTTGTAGCTTCGGTTCAGTTTTTTTTTTTTTTTCCTTTTCTTATTATTATTATTATTATTATTATTTTGCGGGATGGGTGGGTATTGGAATTTCTATGAGCTTTCGGTCTTAGATGTTGGGGGCATGTGTTTTTAATCCCCCGTTTTTGTTTTTGGTAAATTTTTAACGGGGTTGTTTGTGTATATAAGGCCCATGTGAAGGGGTTGGATCTAAAAATATGTAGCTGATCTGAATAAAAAAAAGATAAAATTACAAAAAACCATTAAACATGGATCTTGAACCTTATTGTACCATGCATGGTTGCTTAGGATTCTTTCTTAATAGATGGTTAATGATCATTCTTCCTTGAATTGCGATGTCAAATTTATAAAATTATGTTTGTCATATATAAAACAAAAACAAATAGTACTAATATAAAAGAAATAAAATAAAATCATACATTAAATTTGAATTACAATGATCACCTCTCAAACTTGATTTTGAGCTGGATACAAAGAGATATATCAAGAGCAGCCCTTACCCCTTAGCTAATTACATTCAATTAGCACTAACTTTTTTAAAGAAGCTCCCCAGCTTGGTAAAATAGCAACTCCTCTGTTGGGAAAATTACAGATTGAAGAGAAAAAAATATATATATACTTTCGTGATTATTTTATAAGAATTTAAGAATATGAAGGAAGTCTTTCATCTTACTCCCGTATTTTGAATATAAAAAACCCAGATTGACCTTTGTCCTTGACAAAAATAAAAATAACAAATATTGGCCTTTGCCACAACTCACATTTTTAATAAATTATTTAAAACAATCGAAGTAACTATTCAGGCTTTCTTCAATAACAAACTAAGGCAAATGAACTTGTTAATATTCACATTAAAATTAGTTTTTTTTTTGGACGGGAAATACCTTTAGGCCTCACGTGCCTTTATTATTATTAATATCAACAACGGTGTTACGGAACCAACATTAGAGAACTAATAGGGAACCAATAAGTGTAATTAGAAGAAGGGAAAGGGAGATTAGGAGAAGTGAAAGAGAGGAAAAGAGCTTATTAGCAACTTATTGGCTAGCAAACTATAGACTCCCTAAACTTTCTCATTAACATCAATAAACACGATCAATATAGAAAAAAAAAAAAAAGACCATGATGAACTTATGCTTTAATTTACAAATTATTTCTCCTATAAATAAAATGATTGCACAAGTTTATTTTCTAAAAAATGAAGTTATAGTATGTAAAGATCAATATCTCCTGGAACTTAGTTACTAAAAAATTTAAAATTAAAAAAAATGATTATTGCTTTTTGTCAATTAAGACTTGGTTTGGTAAAGCTTTTCGGAGAGGTATTAAAACTTTTCAAAAGCACAAGTACCTCATTTTGCATTTGGTAAATAAAAAAGACGATGTGTTTGTGCTTGCAGCTTTTAAAAGATGGGGTGCTTTGGAAAGCACCTTAGAGGGGTGCTTTTGAAAGCACCTTAGAGGGAGCTTTTTAAAGATGGCTTGTGCTTATCAAAATTAAAAAGTCTAATATAATCTTATTTATTAATAAATATTCACATTTATGATTACATATATCTATTATGGTCTTTTTAAATTTTAAAAGCCACTTTACCAAACATAATTGTTATTGCTTGTGCTTATTAAAAGACATTTTTTATTTGATTTTATCAAACACATATGCTACGACTTTTAAAAAACTATATTTTAAAAGATAACTTTCATAAGCTACTTTCGAAAAGTAAAACCTTTACCAAACCAAGCCTTTTTTTGATATGGCTTGCCTCACGTGATCAATTCATTTTTATTGGAAGAGTTACTTAACAAAACCTAGCCTCCACCGTCAAATAAACCTACCCCGATCTTGGTGATGTCGGACGCCGTATTGAGCCAGTACCATCCGCTGTCTGAGTCCTTTTTCCGAATGTGGTGCTAGTTATATATACATTGCGATCCTCGTTTTTGCCCCGTTTCTCTAGTGTACTCAGTTTGGTCGCTACTTTACTGAGTGGCATAGAAGCAACCCTCTCCCCCACATCTCTTCTTTGTATTCTTCGTTTTTCTAGTGATAATCAGTCGTCCACTAGTACCCGTATAACATCTGAATGTTTTTTTAGTTAAAGGTTTTAAAAAAAATCAATTAGAAAAAGATAGAGAGATGAAATAGAAAATTAAAAAAAGAGAGAGAGGAGGGTGTAGAAGATTTTGGAATGCTTTGATTTTGATGGATACATCGCTGGAATTTCAGCAATGGCAGTTACTGTTCATCTCCCTTCTTATTTTTTCCTCTTCTTTTCTTTTTCTCAAATACTCTTTTAAAAGGTCTTATTACTTCTTGCTTTCTTCTTATCATCGCTCTCTTTTTCGCTTTCAAATTTTCTTTTTCTTCTTTTCAATTTCCCCACTTCTCCGCCTATTCCTAACTTGAGAGTTCAATTCAATTCACCACCTAAGTCATGTGTGAGATTCCTATTTGATTGTTTACCGAATTTATTATTTTTGCATCGCTTTTAGTTTCGTGACGTTACTTATTTTTTTCCGTTGAATTCGTTTGATTTTGATCACCTTTCAATTTCGGATCATGTGATTATGATATGATATGACTTTGTGATTTGGATTGAATTTGGTATGTGACAGTGGTTCAGCGGTTGTGGCTTGTGGGAAGTTATTGGGTGAGTTGAGAAAGCATGGGGAACGGAAATAGGCAAGGGAGGAGGAAGAGGAGTGATAATAAATTCATTCGAATGTGTCAACCGTGTTTTTCCAGTCAACTTGTGACAACCGTCCACTAGTCGACCCAACATGACTACAAGGTTGGCACAAAACACAGCTGTAACGTGAAACGCTACTGGCCGGTGGGTATCCATTGTGGGTCTTAAGGAAGGGAGAACACGCAAAATAAATTGAACCATTAATAACCGTTCCTTACATCAAGGTGTTAATCTTAACGGTAATTAGGAGTGACTCATGATGAGACAATGAGACAAACTGTCTTATGGAAAACGCTTCCAAAAGTTTATGATCACTTACTACTAATTAGGTTGATTGAAGATTAATTCATCACACAGAGGAGTTACATTTAAAAATTTAAATGTGGTCAATAAACAATTAGTGAGTTACTAATGTGATCAGACCAACCCAAGTTTATTTATTAGATTAATTGTTGATAATTTGCATTGGCACATTGATTAATAGTAATTGATTTATAACCTATTGCAAATGTTGGCTAGTTGCCTTTAAAAGACCATAAAGGAAATTGTGAAGAAAACAATAAATTAAAAAAAAATGAGTGATGTAGTCACAAAAAATGAGTAATGTATGTCATTATCAAAAATATAATTATTGTCAAAGCTTATTATGGAATATGTCTAAGAATATACATTTTAAGAATTACTATAATTTTCATGTAAAAAAAAAAGAATTACTATAATTTAATCCTTAAAATAATATATTTTTTTTGTGACTGCCTTAGCAATAATAATTATAATAATTCTATGTGAACAAGTGGTTTTGACCAACCAAGTACAACCAAGTGATTTATTTCTATGCTAAATAAAAAACTATTTTGGTATCAAATGAAACTTTATTTTGGTGCACCTTTTTATACTATTTGACACCGAAATAATATTCTATTTAGTATAAAAATAAATCACTTGGTTGCACTTGGTTGGCCAAAATCACTTGTTCAAATAGCATTATCCTAATAATTAATGTCTAAGAATAAATTTTTAAAATTTAAAACAAACCTTAAGAATATCTTCACAAAATTTATTTTAAAACAGAATGTCTTGACAAAAATTATTTTAAAACAAATAAAAATCCCTTTATAAATCATCGAACTTGGCCCATAGTTAGGAATGTTCCTAGCTAACTAAGATCTTAATTTGTGACCTGCTAGGCCATAAGGAAAATATAATTATTCTTAATATATAGTTATATACACTCTCTATTAAAAGTTAAAACCTTATTTTTGCAGTCTCCAAAAGTAGAAAGCGTTTCTCCCTCTTCCTCACCCCTCTTTTTACGTGTAACTTTCAATTATGGGTGTGTGTTCTTCTTCTTTAACATTTGCAAATCAATAATGCTAGGGAGTCAACATAAAAGGAACCAACAACAACCAACATCCCTTATATCTTCTTCTCCGCATCTTCCACTATCCACCATAACCATCACCTTCTTCCACGGCATTTCATAATCTAGTTTCTACCTCTCTTTTCATTTTTATTTATTTGATCCAATAATAATGGGGATAAAAAGCATAACAGTGAACGAAAGCTATCATAACAACATGAACATGAAAGAATAATTAGTTCCAAACATTGAAGAAACAGATTCAGAAAGCCAACACCAATGATAATCTATTAAACCAGTCACACATTTTGCACTTCTCAGGAGGAACAGAACTCTTTCTCTAACCGCTTGCTCTTGTTGGAGTAAAACTTTCCAACCACAACCACACCAGCTCGTCTTATCTTCTTCATCACAACAACGCATCACCGCCACCAGCAACTTCTCCTCTTCCTCCCGCTACCAGTGCTGGATTCTTCTTCTACTTCCTCTTTTCCATGTGCTCCATCACTGTTTATGTAGTTTTTATAGCTTTAGATGATCATTTATTCCTTTTTAGATGATCACATATTTTTATTTGAATAATATTTTACTTTATTTAGATGATCATTTACTTCTCTTTAAATGATCACATATTGTTGGTTAATAATTGTTTAAAAATATTGGTCTCCTAGACTTTTTTATATCCTTATATATAAAATAACATTACACTGACAGAATCAAAATTAAATTTTAATATCAAACACTAATTAAATCCTCTAAAAAATAGTTAAAAGATAATTTTATAATAAAAGGATTGACTAATATTAACTCATCAACAATATTGGTTTCTTGATAATATAATAAAGGGAAAAATACTATTTATGTCATAAAAATTTTGTGTGAAAATCAATTTTGTCATAAACATTTTTTCTTTCTCAAAATTATCACAAATATTTGAATTTTTTATAAACAAAACATATTAACTGTTTAGTCCTTCAACCAATTATTATTATTTTTTATTCTTTTTATTTTTTATTTTTTGATCTATTCCGTTCTAATGACAACCAATCTCAGCTCCTACTTTTGTCATCAACAACATCACTATCGTCAACAACAACATTACCACCAGAGCATCGCCGCCCCCTCTGCCATGGGAGCCACCACGGCGATGTCCCCCACCGATGGCCTTTTGGGGAACACCGATGGCACCCACTCGCACATGTTGTACCCTCACACGGTACTCTTGGTGCTGTCAGTGGAGCAGTCGGCGAAGAGGAAGAGAGGTCGGCTACGATGTCATCTTCCGCCACTCTCCTTCTCCCCAACCTCCTCCTCTTCCACCGCAAAGAAATCCCTTCATCACCAACCTCATGCCTTGGGTGGTTCCTGTTCTCTTCCTCCTCTTTCAAGAAATCGCACTCAATTGGTTTAGGTCAGCTTATTTTTCTATTCTCTAATTCGAATTTACCAATTGGATTTAATTCCAATGTTTCTTGTTATCAGCAACTGCAGCAGCCATGGGGATTTCCAGAATCCAACAACAACAAACAGGAAAATTTCTTATCATAAAAAAGTATGATGAAAACTGAGAACAACAATGGGTTACAATCAGATTACAACAACAACTACCAGCCACAACCTCAGACCCTAAGCAGAAGATCAGATGATGGTTACAACTGGAGAAAATATGGTCAGAAACAAGTGAAGGGGAGTGAGAATCCAAGGAGTTACTATAAATGCACGTTCCCAAATTGCCCTACAAAGAAGAAAGTTGAGAGGTCCTTGGATGGACAAATTACTGAGATTATTTATAAGGGTACTCATAATCACCCTAAGCCTCAGAACACTGGGAGAAACTCTTCATCTTCTTCTTCTACTCCTGCTGCTCTTGCAAATGTCCCCTACAATCAAATGAACAACACAGATGTTCCTGATCATCAATCTTATGCCACACATGGTAGTGGACAAATGGATTCTGTTGCCACCCCCGAGAACTCCTCAATTTCCGTTGGGGATGATGATTTTGAGCAAAGCTCTCAGAGTGTAAATCAGGTGGAGATAACTCCTCAATTGTGGTTTTAATAAATAATAAAAATAATAATAATAAATTGTAATTTATTATAAGGAAAAAGGAAATTTTCGTCAACATAATTGAATTTTGGTATTTTTAATGTGAAATTGAAACTTATATGGCAATTTTGAAAAAAAAATAACAATTGTGGTAAATTTAATTTTTATACCAAACCATTAGGACAATAATAGTACGTTTCCTTATAATAAACCACCTGCAGTAATATACTCTACTATATTTTGAAATTGATTCATTTAACTTCCTTCTATGTGACTTTTTCAAGAATTTAATTTTTATATATTATCCGTGTAAAAAAATTTTACATACACAATCAATCATGTGTTTTATATTAATAAAAAATAATTGATTTTTAAATTTGTTACTTCAAAAATTATATAAAAACATAAATTTGGTTAGATGATGGTTTAAATCTTTTATAATATCAATACATTAAAATTTAAATTTTTAACACCTAAAAAATTAATAATTATATATACGTAAACATGGATCACCCCTACAATGCAAGTTCCCAAACAATTAAGGGAGATTTGATAAAATTATTTGGTCAACTATTTTTATTAAAAAAAGTAAGAATTCTTTTTTTTATTTGATAATTTAAAAAGCTAAAATATTTTTATTCTTATCTTTATTTGAGAGGTAGGATACTTGCTCGAGAGCCGGTAAAAAAAAAAAATTTTAGAGTTGACTTTGATTTTTTAAAAAGAAAAATGTTTAATTAACTTTATATTTTAATTAAAAGTCTAATTTTACTTTTAATTAACTAAATTCAATTTTATATTAATACTAGGTGTATTGGAAAAAAAAAAAAAAAAGGAAATCCAAATAGCTCATTAGCTTTTTAACAGTTACGACGTTACCAAATCCAGACTGCGTTTTTAACATTATAATTTGATTTTTTTTTTTTAAGATTGTTTTATTTCGGACATAAAAGAGGAGTATATTTTAAATGAATCTAAAAGATCTTCAGACATTGCCGTCGTGTGATTCCAAGATCTGAACAAGTCTAGAATATTCACACTACATTGCCAGCAGGATGATCCCAATTCACCCACAACCTCTACAATTCATGCATAAATCATTCATTACCTTGAACTAATACGAAGCATACATTATCACGCCATTATTCACACCTACTGGACAACCATACAAATTTAATTTATGAAATAACATTCTGCATTGCTATTGTTCATTATAACTCCTTCTATATAAGCTATCATCCCTATTAGCATCAGCATTATAATTTGACTTTTCTAGCATTGCAATAGTTTTCTAATGAATAATGTTAGGGAGTCAACGTTAGGAAGATTATAGGGAGTCATGAGTGTAATTAAGGAAATAATATGTAATAAAAGAAAAAAGAGAAAAGAAAAAAAATTGATATTGGCTCTTTATGGGCTCCCTAACGTTGACTTCTAAAACTTTTTTTTTAGTGATTAATAAGAACAGTAATTCTAGCTGACCAAGTGGTTTTAACAAACCAAGTAGTTAGCCAAGTAAATAACCTCACGCGCTTCACTCTCCTTATTATAACTAATATATCGTTTTTGGACGTGTCTAATTTCACTTTCTGTTATTTTCCGTTTTTCTTCTTCGTCCTTCTCTTCTCTCTCTTTTCTTCCTTGCTCTGATTTTCATGATTTCCAATATGTGATTTGTGATTTCTTCTTCTGTGATTTCTGCAATCTCGTTCTGCTCTGTTTTTCAATTGTGACGCTATCTGTGCCATATAGCTCTTGTAATTGCATTTTCTTTTTTCTGCAATGCTATTAGATCTGGTTTTGGTTTTAGTTTGATTCTTCTGTTCTTAGATTTCACTTTTTTCAACGTTTCTTCTTCGATTTATCTTGTTTAGGTTTTTGATCTCTGTTTTTTGCATTTCAGGTTCTGCTACAATGGAAGGTTCGAGTTCAGATCCATCAGTGGATTCGTTTTTGGATAATTCTTATGATTTAAGCAACACAGAACATGTTTAATTCCATTTTCGAACTAATTTTAGTGTTTCTTACTTTTGTTTGTTCATTCACTATTAGTTTAGTTTCTTCTCATTCTGGTTTTTCATTTCTGCTCATTCTGGCTTTCCATTTCTGCGCATTTTAGATTCGCCTTTCTGCGCAATGTAGCTTTGTATTTCTGCGCAGTTTGCAGATTTTGTTGATTTTAAGTTGTTGCTGTTGTAGTGATTTCTTCTTACTCTTTTTTTCGTTTTTCGTTTTTTTTAGCTTGATTTATGAGATTCATCATCGTTTTTGTCTTCTTCTGTTGTTAGATTTCGTTCTGTAACTTTCATTGTTGTTTTCTTCTTCAATTTTTGTTGTTAGAAGAAGATGATGATGATGCAGATGCAGACATGGAAGAAGAAAGGAAAGAAAAAAAAAGAAGAAGTAGAAGAAGATGCAGATGCAGACTTGGAAGAAGGAATGAAGGAATAAGAAGAAGAAGATGGAGTACATTTGAGTACATTTGAGTGGTACGTAACTTCCAATCATTTGTTTCTGCACATTATTGGTTTCTGTTTCTGCACAATGTTGCTTTATGTTTCTGCACATTATTGCTTTATGTTTCTGCGCAATATTGCTTTCCATTTTCTACG
>JASCZI010000016.1:257741-267768 GCA_036250425.1 Stylosanthes scabra
TATTATGGCTTTCAGTTTCTGCGCAATGGTGCTTTATATTTCTGCGCATTATTGGTTTCTGTTTCTGCGCAATGCTTCTTTATATTTCTGCGCAATGCTGCTTTATATTTCTGCACAATTTTGATTTCTATTTCTGTACAGCAACAACAAAAACAGCAACAGCAGCAACAGCAACAACATAAACCAGAGGAGAAGAAGAAGAAGAAGAAGATGCAGACGAAGAAGAAGATGAAGGTGTTTAACGGCGTGAAGAAACAAGCAGTTTCTAAACGCGTGTAAACACGTGTTTCTTAATGAGAGAGTGAGGGTGGTGGTTATTTTTGTAAATCACTTGGTTTAGTAAATCACTTGTTCAAATAGCAAAACCGTAATAATAAGAATATTAGCGTACAAGAGAAATTATGTATCGAGAAATATTATATGACGGAAACAATATTTTTTTTTTTGAAAGAGAAACAATAAATTATTGATACATTTTTTAGTTATTTAACTAGTGTAGGTAGATAACTTAATTTGAAATTGTTTTAAAGCAATGTTATAATGATTTGAATTAAAAAAAAAACTTATAAATATTGAGAGCGGCATAAAACCATTTTATATCTCAAACAAACAGAAGGTATGTGAAAGTATTTTCTTCTTTTTGTTAAAAAATAACTAAATTTCAATCATAGAGAAAATTTTTTTTAAGAAGTGAAAATATTTTTATTTTGTGTGAGAGGCATAAATGTTAATAAAATATTATTAAATAAATATAGAAAAATAATTTTTAATTAATCCAAATTAATCAAATTTTTTGAATGAATCAGATTCCAAGTGTGTGTTCTGTGGCATGGAAACTGAAACTGTATATCACTTATTTTTTTATGTATTGTGTCATGGAGGGTTTGGGTGTTGTGTTTTGAAGTCTGATGGATGCTCGAATGAATAGGGAGTCAAAAGGCATTTGTACGACTATATTCTTCTGGGCATGAAGTATTTGGGATAAAAGAGATTAAGGATATTAGAAGATTTTGCATGATCTTCAACAATGATTGGAATTTGCTTATTTGATTGTGTAGATTTAGACTCATATTTTTCTACTTTAATTTTTATGTTTCTCTGTTGTGTGTACTTAGCTATTGCCCGTGAATTGCACGGGATAATATCGTAATAAATTTATATAATTTAAGCATATATTTTATTTAAAATGTTTAAATTTTATATCATGCTAATGTTTGTAATTATATATAAATGTATACATTTTTTTCTCGATAAGCCTGCAAGAGTTACACAAATAAATGTATTTAAAATTTAAATTTTTAAATTCATTTTAAAATTATAAATTAAATGATAAATCTTATTAAATAAAAAATTAAATTCTAATAAATTGAATATTAATAAGTAATAACACGTAACTGTAAAAAATATTAATAACATGTTAGTTACACTTTTTTTCTAATAATAATAAGAATAACAATATATAAGACTAACAATATAGGTATATGTGTGAAATAAATTTAAATTTAAATTTAATAATATCTATAATTTAAATTAAAAAAATAAAAATAACTTTTAAAAAATAAAAAAATCTGATGATAAAAATTCATAATTACAAATTTTAACAAATTCGATATTTAAATTGGATAGTTAATTTGAATAATTGTTTATTTTTAGTTGTATCTCCATTATTTAAATTTTAAATTTCAAAGTATTTTTTAGTATGACCTAGTGCATAACCCACGCGTTGCGCCTGATGTTTAAAGTCCAACTAACATGGTATATAGTAATGTAATATCGATTATTATTTATATAATTATGCTAATACTTATTTATTTCGATATCCTACAATATTATAAATAATATTATAATATTGTACACTTAGCATTACTCTATAAATAATTACGTATTTATGTTTGTAGAATTCAAAATTTCAAACTTTAAGTTCATTATTCATTAATGTGAATAAGGAATAATAAATACAATTTTTTATTCAATTAATTAATTTGATAATATGTTGCACCAAACTCTAAAAATTAATAGAAAATGCAATCACGATATCAATTTTTTTTTAAAAAAGTATATCAATATAAAAACTGTGTAAAATTTCTATAATATATTTTTATATTAAATTTACTCAAGATACATTTTTAAAAAAATCACATTTTCAAAAAAGCTATTTACAAAGTTAGACAAAATTGAACAAAACATTGTTTATATCTCTAGAATTTCATATTTTGGACAAAATTCATCATTTTATTGACTAGTTAAACCCAACATGTATCTTTTTTATCTTAACACGACGTATGAAGACTTCATTAAGAATTATATTATAAATTATAAAATATATCATTTGTAAATATTGTAGCATGGGTACTTTTATGGTATATTGATATTTAAAATCCTATATAAATTATGTATAAATTGTAATTTCATGTTTGATTTTGTTGAATTTTTATACACATTAAATAAAGTTGATTCTCTATATGCATAACAAAGTTGATTTTTAAAAGAATGCTTTGGACATCTGCTTGCACAAATCACTGTGAGACGTCATCATTTGGAGGAGGGCCAATACTAATGACAATATTCTTATAAAAATGCTCATACATGTTTATTTGCTTATCTTCACTAATTCTTTTATTGCTTGATTTGAAACATGATTACGATTGTATTATAATTTCTATTTATTATTGAACACGTGATCTCAATTTTTTAAATTCAAATCTGCGAAAATAACTAACAAATGTAATCACAATCATTCCGAAATTACATCACATAAATTTTTAAATTTAAAACGGAATGATTAACGCAATGAATAAAAATATCAAATTATTCACTGATTAACACACTTAATAAAATCTTTAATTATTTCCTGATTAACTCTCAGATAAATTGTTAACGTCTATAATCAAATCAATGTTCAAACAACAAAAAAAAAATCAAATCAATGTCTACATTTTATCATGTTTGTTGAAATGAATATCTAAATGTTTGCGTTATCATATTAAAAATTAAATTCCTTTTATAAAGAACATATCTTTAAATAGGAATGTGTTTTGTAGACTAATATTTTTATTTTAAAATGTAACGATTGCTAAGCTGCTTTTGAACCATAAGAATTCATTTATACTAAAAAGTAATAACACATAGCTGAAAAAAATTATTAATAACAAAAAAAAATATGAGGTGATGAATTACACACGCATATGACACAACTTATAGATAGTTTGAAAATTTTCAATTAAGAAGAAAAATGACCATTCATTCAATATTTATAAAAAATTCAACGGCATTAATAAAATAAGTCAGTCAATGAATATGATGATTTATGAAAATAGACCAGGAAGGCATTCAAATAAAAAAGTAATATAAATATTGAAATGAAATATGATTAAAATTAATTAAAAATTTGAAACATTTTGAAAAAAAATTTTGTCAATATTTATATATGGACTAAATCAATTTTTTTTTAAAAAATATTGTTTATGGTATTTTAGGAACAACAAAATGGTAACTAAAAAAATGCTAAATAAAATTCATAAAAAGCTAATGGTCTTTCGGTACGCCACCACTTACAGAGTCGAATCCCATCTGTTGAAGACATTTGCCCTCGCTGTGGAGCTTCAGGAGAAACAATCCTTCACTGCTTGGTTGATTGCCCTTTCGCTTCTTGGTTGATTGCCCTTTCGCTTCTGAAGTTTGGAGTCAATCTGACACACACCTACCTGCTACGAGTGCTCACCCTGTGGATTTCTGGCAATGGTAGCTTCAGCTGATTGCAGATTTGAAACGCCGCTTTAACTATCGTAGGAAGGCGAGCTTGGTGACCTCCATCTTGTGGAAACTCTGGCACGATAGAAACCTTCGAGTCTTTGAAGGAATTACTGGCTCTGTCGAAGGAGTATTTTCCTCAGCTGCAGACCTTGTTCTGGAGTATTATCAGCAACATCCCCTTGATCCCTATCACTTGTGCTAGCTTCCTCTTCTTTTAATTCTTCTTCTGTTTGGTTTTATTTATTAGTGGAGACCTCACATTCTATTGTTTATTATTGATTGTCCAAGTTAGACCCTCACTTCATGTAATTCATTTTAGCCAATAAAATAAAATACAACTGTCTTTGGTAAAAAAAAAAAATCAAATCCATAATTAAGCCCTATATTATTCATTGTTAGTTGCTGGTACATGAGTCTCAAATCATTTTGGGTGCTTTATAAATTTTCCAATGTATATTAAGGTATATTAAATATATAATTATTTATGTATTTTCTCTCGTTAACCTATATTTTTAAAAGTAGTTTTATGATATAGTTTTATCTAGAGTTTAATCTTTGTTAAAACTAAAAAAAAAAAAAAATTTTAGTATAGAATAAAACGTATTTGAAATGAAAAAGTTTTGGGAGCTAACATTAGGAAGACAATATCATTTTTACTTCTTTTTTCTCTTCTCTTTTACCATCCACTATTTCCCTAATTACACTTATTGGTTCCTAATGTTGGCTCCCTAGCATTACTCACTAGACATATACACTATTTCTCACATAATTTATAAACTATAGGATGAACCAAACTTAATTAGTGACATTTAACACGGCTGTGCATTTTACAAAATCAAACGCTACAACCTGCAACTTAATTAATGCAAACAACACACGTTTTCATAATTAATCATACATTACAGGGAAATTTAATTTCTGCACTCGAAAAACACAGCTTCAACTTAATTATATTAGCACACCCACACCATAGGACAAATTAAACTATGTTGTAGTAGTAGTACCAAATTAATTAAACCATGTTATATAGGAGGCTTCTTAAAGTTTTATTCTACAATAACGGTATGTATATATTTAGGCCCTTAGATTCATTTTCCACAACACTTTGGATCATGAGCATGATTTGCTCCTGGACTACGGTAGTCTGAAATCTCCAAAATCATTCTTCCTTCTAACTCTTCACCTTCCTCTTTCTCATCAACTACATCCTCCTGCTACAAGTTAAAGAGAACATTACAACTTGGACTACCTAGGGCATATATATTTTTATATGTGCAAAATAATAATCTAATAACATCCATAGATTGATGTTAGATAATCTAATTAAATTAAAGAAGATATAAATAGATCCATAGTTAATTTTAATTTGCATATAAAAGAACAGTTATTAAATTATTTATTTATATAAAATATACGTTAAAATATAAAATAGACATTTAAAATAATTTAAATAATATATAAATATTTATACACAAATAGATAATGGCTAATTATTGGTGACTAATTATTTTTTTTATTTCAAATTTTGAGATGATCTTTTGAAGATCTATCTTCTTGGTCCTATAATTAATTTCAAAGATTAATCAGTGAAGAGATTATTCTGTCAAGTAGCTAGGGCACAAAACATAACTATGTCTCTTTCAAGGCTGTTTTAATTTGCCAATTAATTAATTATTTTTTATCTAACATTTTTAGCGGCAACAATATTATTTGTTCTTGAAAAAAAATAAAAGGAACCTGAGCAGATTATGAGAGAGAGGACCTTATTAAGATGTTGATCTTGCACTGAAAATTCCATCTTTCCCATGACCTTAGAGCTTCCTACATATATAATAATAATTTACCACATCATAAGTAAGGCATATTAATTGAGAAAATAAAATTGAAAATTCTATACCCATATTTTGCACAAACAAAGGTTTAAAATAAAATACAAACCCTAAGTATAAGAGCCTTGAAAAACTTACTTGTTGCAGGAACAGCAAGAGCATAAACAACTAAGGAAAGACCTATAATAAGAATAACAAGAAGCCTAACAAGGACTACTACTTTCTTCTCATCCATGATATCTCAGATCAGAGTCTATTGATGATGATAAATGAGAAAGAAGAGAATAGAATTGAAAAACTAATTAAGTGATTAATATCAAAAAGCTTGATGGGATGAGTTAGGAGAATGTCCATGAGGGTCCTTATGTAGAAAACCAATCTAATAAGGGCTACAATTATTGGATTAATTAAATGTCATTATTTAAAAACACTAATTGCATTATATCAAAGTAATGTGTACGGCTTAAAACCCTTTTGCCATTCTCTCCCAACTCAATCATAATTTTTCATATATCTCTGTCCCAGATCAGCTTCACATACATATAAGTATTTTAAATATTCTCTTATCTTTAATAAGTACTAATTAATCTAATTCAATATAATTAAGAAAAAAAATTATAAATAATCAATATTTTTCTAACAAACAAATCAACTAATAAATTAAAAGAACATTCAAAATGTTAAAAACAAAGCGTCTTATACCACACAATCAAGAACTTTTGAAAATCAAATATGTATCTATAAATCCATAAATATTTTTTTAAAAACAAACCTAAAAACATAGAATATCCAATTAAGTTATCGACTGAGGTTAGCTAAATTTTTATTGATTAGCTAGTCTTATTCTAAAAAACAGCCCTTTATTTCCTGTTAACCAGCTTTTGTTATTTTTTTATTTTTAAGGCATACGTAACATTAGTTTCTCCCCATAATATACACGTACAATAATGGTATTGAATTTGTGAGAAGGCATGTGTATTGGTGCATGCATAACTCTCACATATAAGAGTGTTAAGCTTTATATATATTTTACAATTCTTTGTGACTATAAGCAGTACCTAACGGGTTTTACAATGACGATTTTAGCACACTTATGCTTTCTTTTTTTTTAACAATTTAGTTCGTAGAGAATATTTAATCTCTGTTCATTTCAATAATTATCAGTTTACTTATCGATCATTGTCACTTCAGACAATTATTTTTTAAATGTAGTTTTAGTAATATATATATATATATATATATATGATTAAATATCTCTATTGAATAACTTAAATTTTAGATATAAATAATTTTATGATATAATAACAGAATTTTTATAATTAAAAATTCTAAAATTTTATTTTAATGGTCTCTAATATACTTTAAGCCTAAAAAAATCTCTTATTTTTATAATTCTATGATGACTCTATATTTACAGCAATCATGTTTATTTTGAAATTAACGACATGCATGTAAATATTGTGCCCCTTCTTAATAAGCAAACTAAGTATTCTAATCATTAAATATTGTTTTCTTTTTATTTTTATTTTTTAAAAATAGAACCTTAAAAAATAATGATGAGCTGATAGATCCAGTGAACTAATTAACAAGAACCTCTGCAACAGACAGGTCACAACATCTTTGTTTGTATGATCGAATCCTAAGTCCTAAATAATGCAGGGAAAATATATCTTTTTAAAAGTAAATTTAGGTGTCTATACATTCCTACATCCATCTATATATTTTCACATTTAATAATAGATTAATACACTAAACACAAAAATAATAAAGTTTAACACAAAAAATTTAAGAATACAAAAATAACGAAGTCTAATAAAAAAATTTGAATCACAAAAAAAAAAAAAAAAAATAGAAATGCATTTACATGTACCGTAACGGTATTTTTTTCCTCTTTAAACAAAGACTAGGCATATTACATTATCACACCTTGATATGTATATTGAACCCTAAAAGTCTAAAACTCACTGCTAATATATATATTTTTTTAATATACATATCACAACTTTGATTCCATAATTATCTATTGGATTAAATAATAAAAAAAACTAATGGAACCTAAGTTTTAAGCAAATAATATTTCTTCCGGTGTCGGTATATTAAACATACCAATTGTTTGCATGCATTGGAATAACATTTGCTAATTAAACTAAAAGAAGTAACAAATTTCTAACATGTGATACCAATGAAATTTTAATAGTAGTAGTGGTTTAGTGCAATATTTCCGTCCATTTAATTTGGTAGAGCCTGTAGATACCAAATCTTTTATTTGGTTCTCATTTACAGAAAGAACAGATCCAATACTCGTGTCAACCAAACCTTAACCTTTATTAGCTTTAGCAATAATCTCATCATGGATCCTAATAACAATAGAAAAGAAGTTTGGACAAATGATTAAAGTATGGGGAACTAACAAAAAATAATAATATTAATATTAATTAAAAAGTTTTAGTATAGATGAATGAATGTCCACCAAAATCTACATGAGATCCTTGCGATTAGCTCTACTTGTACATTGCTCAATTTGGCACATTGTGGGGATATATTACTATAAGCTTCAATAATTGACACATGTTAGGCTGATATTACATATTTGCAATAAACAAAATAAGTGTGATTAATAAGATATGAGGCCAGCTAGCTAGACTAATTATATCGAAAAAATAATTAGTGCATTGGATTTTCAGTGTTCATGTGTGAGTGGGTTGGTAGGTAGTGAAGCACTCTTGCTTGTTCTTATGAGTGTCATCATCTTTGGAAGACAAACATAACTCCTTGCATATATAGAGGTATTATATGCTTCATTTAAGAATTTATTGCTAACGAATGAGTTGTTGTATGACAACTTTCTTTTATTTATTGTGAAATTCTTTTAACTTTCATTTTTTAAAAATATTAAGGTTATGATTATTTCTTTTGAAGATAATTTTAATTAATGTGGCACATAAAAAATTATAGTAATAAAATTAGCATGATGCATATGCAAGAAATATCAATATCAATATTCTTTTAACAAAAGGTGGGGATATCTCACATAATACATATACAATCTTTGTACGGTCCTAATTAGGTGTCCCCTAAAAAATTAAAGGAATCTATTCTAGCTAGTCACCATAATAATTACGATGGCAATAATAAAATGCAATAATATATTTGTACAATAGTGACAAATAAACTCGTTAACCTTTTGCTTAATAAAGGCTTAAAATCAGTAAGCATTTTCCTAATGCTCCCCAACACTAAGTGGGTTTGGTGGGTGGGAGTCAAAGGTCACACGAGTGCATATATGAAAACCCTAATTCAACATATAAATTTCATACATTAATTGTTAGTATAGTTAAGATTTGGCCAGCAATAATGTTGGTAACACCTAAAGCTATGTCCTCTCTACACATAGTTAGTCAAACTCTTCTTAATTAATCACCATGCAAAAATATATATTGGGCTTGAATAATCAAAAGAGTTGTCCGTTAATTGCTTCATAAAGGAAAATATAAAAAAAAATCAAAACTATCCAAAAAAAATTATGACAAAACTACTCATGAAAAAATAAATGAGTTTTTTAATAATGAAAGATGAATTCCGTCATTATCATCAACGACTTGTTAATAACGTTTGGATAGTTTTTGGTGACGCTTTAAGTAGTTTTTGTCAAATAGAACTCATATTTTATGAATAAAAAACTCGTTCTTTTTTTTATGAATAATTTTTCGGCCTGCATCTTTCCTTGATAGTTTTTTTTTTCTTTCAAATATATATGATTATGTCTCTTGTTAGTTGGTATTTAGACATAATCATATCATGTTAGCCTACCCTTGCTAAAACTTGAATCTCGTACAATCATATATATTATAAAATGTTACAAAAAAAGATGGGAAAAAATACTAATAGTACAATTATTGACATTTATAAAGTTACAATAATTATTGGCAAGTACCTTCACAAATTTAAAAAGCCTTTAATTGTTTTGGAAGGTATATGTATTAATAATGGATGCAATATCTACTGGTATACAACAAAAAAGAGTTTTGCTATTTTCATATACTCATATCGTTATCTATATGAAAAAGACAAAAGACAAAATTCTATCTATCAAAACCAAAATAGTTAATTTATATCTAAGTATAAATTAATGTGTACATAATTACTTATTAAAAAATAAATAGTTATAATAAGTTTAATCATTCATTAGTTTTTCCAACATATCTTAATTTTTCTTTTTCTTTTTTGTAAAATTTATTATTTTCCTTTTATTGAATATGTGTTTTTTATTTTTTATTATTAACATTTAACCCACATATCTCACTCACCCACTTTTTTTATTAGATAGAATCGAACCCTCTTTTTTTTTTTTGGGACAAGGAGAGTATCGAATCTTTGTTGCACATAGTGGTGGCAATTTTTGTTTGGACATTGGATGAAGTTTAATATAAGATTCGACCCACACC
>JASCZI010000017.1:5068-40978 GCA_036250425.1 Stylosanthes scabra
TAGCTTCATTCCAACCCACGTTACCTCATATCATCATATGCTATTACTTATTTACTTTTCCCAAGCTTCACAACAAAATATCCTGTTGCGTGCTACTCAGTTATACAAGTATTTGACACAAAAATATCGGGTTTTACTTTTAGTTTCAAAAATATTTATTTAAAAAGCACATTAACTTGGAAAGTAAGTTAGCTACAAATAAATAATCATTCTTTTACTTTCCAAATTATATATGTTAATGATTATCATCATCATCATGAGAAGGTTAGAGAATCGGAGGTCAACGGGAGAAGAGAAAAAAACGTGGTGTACGTCAGAAAATGCAGGTTAGTTCTCTTTTCCATATTTTAACCCAAAAAAATAAATAGAGAAATAAAAAAGATGCATGGCATAATGGTCCCTAAGACACATTAACCTGGCCACCAATAAAATATGTTCCTCCCACATATCTTGATTGTTATGATAACCACATCAATCACAGATTATTTTCAATACTACAATCATGATTTACTATATATCCATCACTCTCGCACCCAACAATCAAGCAATTAACTAATCAACATACATTTTGTGAATTATTTTTTTTTATAAAAAATATCATTATATTATTTAAAAACTTACAGGTTCTTAGAAGAAACCAATTGTGTAGGGATGTGTACTAATCTCTGCAAAATTCCAACTCAATCGTTTATAAAGGACTCCATGGGTATGCCACTTACCATGGTCCCTAGTAAGTATCCTCATCAAAATATATAGAAACTATATTTACATATCTATTATATCTCACCTTGACCAATGCCTTAATTAAGTGTTAACAAACTTATTATAATAGTAGTAGTGTTTTCTTATGAGTTTATATATGTTACATTTTGGTTTGCAGATTTTGATGACATGAGTTGTGAAATGATATTTGGGAAGGATCCTCCACCATTAAGTGATGATCCAGCACTAAAGCAACCCTGCTATCAACTATGTACTAGCTTTAAATTGCAATATTAATTACTAATTATATATATTATTGAAGAAACTTCACATAATTAATGGCAGAAGTGAAATATAATAACTAGTTACATAGTTTTAGAGAGAACAGAATTGAATAGTAGTGTAACTAATTAACATGGAATGAATGTTCCTATATCATGCAGGCAGCGCAAAAAAAAAGACATGAAACGAAGTGCCTAATATAAGTTAGTGCAGAGGGTATGTTAATAATAATTGAGAAGAGAAGTGGTTTGCATTGAGTGGATGATATGAAGATTTGTTGTAGGGTTTAAGGAGAGCAAGAATGGAAGAAGAATTATGTCTCCCACATTGTGTTGTAATCACTCAACAAAATCAACAAAGTGCTCCACCACCGCACCCTCAACAAATCATTTCCAACTTATATATTAATAGAAATAATGTTGGTTTATATATGTTTTTAGAGGTAACACATACACACATACAGAATTGTAATTATATATCCACTGCACCCTAGCTGATGAGTGATGAATAATTCAATACTCATACAAATAATGCCTTAGCTTGCTTGCATCAGAGTGATGTAATTACAAATTAGAATAATATAATTTGTTAGTTGAACCGTCCAATATGGAAAAACTAGACATGTGGATTGTAATGAAGAAAGTGGGAGGCACTGGCACCTCACCTGAGTCTAATCATACAAAAATAGTACTTATTATATTGCAATCAGGGTGTAGTCAATGGATGATAGTGAATATATTTACTCTAATTGTGGATTGATGATAGTTTTAGCTAGTTTGAATTCATCGAAGACGTAATTAAAGTAGAACACGTAATTAACGCATGAATTTTATTGTGTGTATGATTGTGAGACTCTGAAATACCTGCTCACAGGAAATTTATATACCACCATGGAGTAAAAGATAGGTTTTGTTTTTTGGGTAGAGTAAAGGGGCCATAGGCCCAAAAGGGAAGTACTCCAGGCTCCAGCAATGAGAGGAGCAGTTCCACTTCCCTGGAGGAGTGGGTTATAGCCTTTTGGGCTCTACGTAGCCCACCACCAAAAACAAACAGCAAAACTATTTTTCTTTGCGGCGGGAAGGAAACTCTAATACAAATATGTATATCACAACCCTATTACCCATTTATAGAGTGTTTTTAATTAATTAATTAATTAGAATAAAAACAGCATAGAATATCCCTTTATCACTAATTCCAATTTCAATTTTGATGTACAAGTTGAAACTACAAAAGCATGTGAAAATGCAAGAGATTGTATTCAGGAAATGGCAAATAAAGGACCCGCAAAAACCGAAAAGGAGACAAAGCGTGAGTGTACAGTGTACATGTACATGTACAGTAGCCAATCAAAACATACGAGTGAGTGAGTGAGAGGGAGAAGGAGCATGTGCCTCTCTGCCATTTTTTCACTCATCTTCACACTTCCTCTTAATACTTAATACACATGCATTTCCTAACATTCTTCCCTTTTTTCTCTATAACAATTAACAAACCAACCCCTTCATTTCCTTCAATCAACATTTAATTGGTGTAGCAGAAATTTCCTTCTCCAATTAGCAAACTTACCTCTTGAAGAGGCAGTTGAGGAATCATGGGAATGACAATAACTTACAGGGAATCTCTATTGTTGGACTTGGATGGGCCTACATGATGGTACAAGGGTCCATCAAAGTAAAGGGATATGGACCCAAGAGGCCCACTGACCAAACCATTAAAGAAAACAAGTGCTTCTTCTCATTCTAAATGAGTGGACGTGGTTGCCATCAACAAGTTAATGTAATCATCCATCTTAACTAATTTAAGAACCCCTCTGCTTTCACCATTGTAGATAATAACAAGTGGTTGGTGTGATTTTGATATATATTAATCATTCTGATTCTGAACTCTGTAGCAGTGGTTGGATAGAATGAAGATCATGTTAATTGTGTAAGATGTAGCAGAGCAAGGAAAGTAGGGTCAAGTGAGGGACTTCCTTATCCACGCTTGTCATGACAATTTCATCTCTCAATAAATAAATGGCAAGTATGTCTACTATTGGAATCTAAAATTTCAAGAGAGGCGTGATGTCCTTGGAGCCAACATCTTTTTAATTTCCTACTGTTGCTATTCAGATACGTGTGTCATTTTGCAAGGGACGACACACCCACGCTCTCAACAGATACTAATCTCATTTCAATACTTCACGATAACAACACCTCAGTAGCACATATATCAATGCACATATTGCATTGGAACCTAGTAAGCGTATTGCTATAAGCTAGTTTTTTTTCTTCTACCATTGTTATCTCGTTTATTATACAGAAATTAGTGCCATGTTTCTCAATTCATAATTCAACCATCTTTATAATTTAAATCGATCAATGCAACTTAACCGAGGGACACAAGCTTCAATATATATGAAAGGACAAAACCGCAAGTCCTTCATATTTAGGCGTTGATATATTGCTTTACCCATTATGACGCTGCTGCAGCAGCTTCTTATTATCTGTACAAAAACAATTACAAATAATCGCTAAATTAATTATTATATATTTATACATATTATATAATATACTTTTTATGTATATCAATATACATTATATACAAATAATATTTAGTATGCTTATAATATGGTTTTCCATTGATGTCATGAGTTGGCAATTTGGCAGTAAAGATGATTTAATAAACCTCCTTTTTGTTGTCCGAAGTCATCAAGTTTGAAATTTTACGCTTTGCAATTTGACATTTCCATACTTCTAGTACTGTTATTTTTTCTTAATTTGGGATCTTTCACCACACCACACGCAACAATCATTAGAAGACATTCCATTTTTTTTTCACAAAATGAACAACAGGTCACCCTTGTGTAGATTTTCCTAATGCAGCCAATAAGGAACCAAAGACGTAAACAAACCTTTACCTAAAAGGAGGAGGGTAAAGCAAAGCAACTAAGCAAGCAAAACAAAAAAGAAGCAAGCGCGCCAAAATTTAAACAAAGCGATGTTCTTCTATTTCTTTCCTTTACGTGTATTGTTTTATTGTTCACTCTGCTGCACTCTTGTTCTTTTTGTTTTCCCTCAAAATTCATTCATTAGTGTTGTTAATTTGAATCAAAACAACAACTTCCTGCGATAGGCAGAGACTGATCTGTTGCTGTTGAATGGAGGTTTCCTAAACCACGCAAGCTCTCTAATGGTTTCAACAATGAGGTCCTTGAACACGAGGCGCTCCATGTCTAACACCACATCTCCCATCTCCACGTGGCGCTCTCCCCACTCCTCCACCCCTTCCTCCGCCACATCTTTTCTAAGCACACCGCATATCACCTCAAACAGCTCCTCAGGCACCTCCTCCTCCTCCTCTTCCCTCCCTCGGATCCTACGAAACTCGGTCCAAATCCGGTGCAAGAGTGGCGTGTTGTCCGCCCAGGAGGCCTCTTTCCAGGGAGGAAGGCGGCGGTTGCGGTGGAGGATTTCCCGAACGGTGTCGAAGATCAAGCGTCTCCGGAGCGTGGAGGACTTGGAGGTGTCGTTTCCCTTTAGGTACTGCTGCTTCTCGAGCAGAAGGAAGACGTCACTGTCCTCCGGGAAGTGGTTGGAAGCACGGAGTATCTCCGAAATGTATACGAAATCGGTGTCGTCGCTTGAGTGGTTGCACCACATGGCTGCATTCCACATCTCATCTTCTGAATCCCCTGCTTGCTCTGCAATTCAATCAACAACAACAACATTACTTTCAATTCTCAAATTAAAACACAAAGATACCCACACTGTATGTATATTCCATCCTGACACTGACAAGTGTGAAGTGTCAAGTGTGAAGCACTCCCCCAGTAGGAAAGAATTTCATTGGTCCACCAAGGATAACTTTGAATTGTAATTGGGAAGTGAGAAGCAATAATAGGACTAGTCTCAATTGGTGTGACCGTGTGAGTACTGAGTAGGGGGTTTAGACTTTAGAGGGGGTAGATAGATGGAATTGAAACTAGAGAGGACAAAACAAACATCAACTGTCCTTGGCTCTGACTACGACTACGAGTGCACACAACCCTAACGCTACTAAAGTGAAGTAATCATGAACCTGATAACGACTTATACCTTTGTAATCAATACACCGTTTCATCACCGGGGATGGCAAACACGACTCCTCCTCCTCCTTGTAAAATGACGAGTCCAGAACAGATACCGGACTTGGTTGTTCTGACTCTCCCTGTCCCGATCCCGTTATCTCCGCTATGCTGTTCAGCAGCTTATCGCACCTCTCCAGTAGACTCCTCCCTTCCCTCTTCTCCTCCATTTTCAACCTCTGCATCACAAAACCACACTTAATTTATGCTTATCATTATAATTTAAACATTAAACTAGTGTTAATTTGGCAAACCTCTGTATCAGTGTGTGAGCAAGTGCTGAAACTGCTCTCTGAGACGGTGGAATATGCATCCTCTGCCGCTTTCTCTTCCTGTTGGAGAGTTCCTCTTCTCATTCTCGGCGATCGGTTCGTCGCGTTCTGCTCACCTGCCACAATCCTCGACCTAACTCTAACCGGAGCAACTCTTCTGTTAACAGCATCAGAGCCACCATTCACCTTTCGCATCCGGTTTGGGCTCCTCATTTCGCTCTCACTGCGTGTTGGAGAGCACAGGCTTCTGGCCCGGGCCTGAGACACAGCCCTCACGCTCCCATTATCAGTTTCGCGCCTCGGGCTAAACAGTACTTCATTGTTTCGACGAGCCCGGGGACTGTAGCCGAAGCTGGAAGGCGGAGGAGAATCATTCCCGAACCTACCGGTTCGGTACAAGGTGGAACGGCCGTAAGGCCTCCCTGGCTTCATCAAGACTATAGGAGAATCGTCTCCTTCGAAGAGAATGTTCCGGTGGGTGTTAATGGTAGTATCGTAGTTTCGGGAATGGAGGAGGCCTTTGAGTTGCACAGCCTCAAGGATTTGCTTGAGCGTGTCTAGATCCTTTGAAGGTTCATGGATGAGTCGCATCTTCAAACTCCGATCGATCTCGGCATAGATGGAGGCGCTTTGTTGTTTGGTATCAGGGAAAATGTCAGCGGCATCGTAGAAGCTCTTCCTCTGTACGGCTCCCCTGTTCCTGATATTGATATTAGCTCTGGCTGCTGGCTCTGCCTTGGCGTTCCGTACGGCGAAAGCTTTTGGATCTGAGAATCTGCCATTTCGTTTGGAAAATCCATTGTTATCAAGAAAATTATCAGCCTTATTACCTGACTCTGCATTTTCACGAGAGCTTAGCTGCTTTAACTGAAAACCGTTAGGGTCGAAGAAACGGTACTGGTTCAGGTTAAGATCTCTGGGAAGCCTAGACTCGGAAGCTGATCTTCGCAGCTCGGGTTCAGGATCCGAGTCTTGGGAAGGCTCGTCCAATCCCATGAGCCTTGCAATAACGCTGGTGGATCGGCGCTGCTTCTCCAGGTCAGCAACAGGCAATTGTTGCGTGTTGTTGTTGCTGTTGGTTGGGATCTGTCTCGGGTGAAGCGCTCCTTTTGCGTCAACGACGGCTCTGCTATCCAACGAAAGCCTGGGAGCCTCTCTGGAGAACTTCCATGGAGAACGCGTGCCTTCGAATGCCGGAAGGGGAACGGGAGTTGGAGTTGTAGCTTCCGGCGTGGGAGGTTGTGTGGCGCGCTCTGGGGTGGAGGGTGCGTGTATGGATTCGACGTCAGACAGAGCGTTGTTGTTTTCCGGCTCCGGTGAGGTGTCGCTTTCCTGCAAAACGAAAGACAAGTTTGTTAAAAGGACGTAAGATAAGAATAAAAGAGGTTTGTTTTAGGAGGGAAGAATGGATGAGTTATACAGGAGGGAATGTTTTGGCAGAGTAGATGCGTTTTCCGGCGAGGATGTGATGGCGGTCGAAGATGTGAAGGAAGCCGGCCATGCAACCCATCTGCTTCTGAATGTGTTTCTCGAGGTCGTGGTTGTCACGTGCCATTGGTGTCGCCATCTTTTTCTTTTAGCGACTCAACTCAAGCTTCCATGAGTGGCATTGTGTTTGTGCAAAGAGTAAAGACTGAAAAGCAAAGAAAGGAAGGAAGAAGGCTTTTAATTCGGACTCCCGCTTTTCTCCCCCTTTAAACAGCAACAACCCGAGACCACTTCTCTTACCTATATATATTTGTTAAATTATACTTTTGCCCTTCACTTCTCTTCTAAATGCCAAACGGATCGTGCCAACACCTATATATCACATAATAAAACACCAAATTTTATTATTATTCTACATTTGAAAACATTTTAGGTAACCCAAATGTTATAGCATGGTTTACCATAATCTCAACTCTTAATTTTAATTTATTTCAATATTTACATTACTTTTCTCTTTAAAATTAACCATTAAATCATGGTATACCTCAAACGCTTTCTATATATTTATTATTTTTGTTTAATGGTCAAATAACTTTGAAAAATAACATTTTTTCAACCAGTGATGTCCTCAGATTTCCAATTGTAAATTTATTTTGTACTTTGTAAATAACTTACAAAGTTTTAAAATTATTGTCGGAGGTGGCAAAGCTTGTTTTCATACCTGATAGTAATAAAAATTGTAGAGCAAATTGGGTAAAGTTGATCCATTTACTTAGAGATTAAATGACCTCAATCTATTTAATTCCTATTGCCGGCAAATAGTCACAATTTCAGCAATTTGCTACTGTGGTTTTACTGTTTTAGATCATAGGATATAATGTACTAGTAACATGGACTGTTTATTATACACGAACTTAATTGATTGATATTGTAATATGGCATCAATAGAAATATTCAAAACCACAAATTTTGTTTAAGAAATTAATAGTAAATGCTCTGAACATGATCTGATTTGCTCTTATAGACGAAAAGAAAAAGGACTTGGGTAATGAAAGATGAGAAGTTTAGATTGTGAAGACAATACTCTTGGTTGAAATTATATTTGTTTTAAGAAAAGGAATAGAAAAATGCAAGTGTGTATGGTAGGAGAAGTAATTGGTTTGATCATTTACTGGGAGCAGCCCTTCATAACGGAGATTAAAGTAGCACCAAATTAGAGGCACAACACAACACAAGGATATGTTGGCAAAGTGGTAGTACTACTAAATTAAAAGCAATGGCACTCATTAGCACAAGTAACGAGGAAACAGGGACAAGTGGTACCTCTCTCTCACTTACGCCGGAGATACAAACTCCAACCATTGAGGTTAGCTATAAAAAAACGCAAATGTTAAACATTCCACCGCTTCTCTTCTTTCACTCTTTCATTCTTCTTTTTTTTCTTCTTAATTTTCAAGGAAAAAAAGCGGTGAAGTGGTCAGTCACCGCTTCTAACTTGTAAGTTCTAACACACTAACAATTAACAAAGGCATGCTTGGAAATGGGAGTTTAGAGTGTGCCACGTGAGCAAAAATATTGGCGCAAATTTTGTTTTGGTAGTAAGCAAGAATAAAGGACAAGTACAACCGCTTACATAAGATTTAACTTTGAAATGTTTTGTGATGGAGTTAATTAATTAAGGTGGTGATGAAATGAAACAGAACAAGAGATGGAAGAGATGAGATAGTATATAGTATGTAGTAGTAGCCCGTAGGTATATTAATAATGGGGTTCCGTAGGTATGAATAGAGAGGAATGAATTAAAAACACGTCACAAGTGCTGTCTTCATCATCATCAAATAATAGTAACTGTTACATATATTGATGAATTTGAAAGCATCTCCCCTCCAATTGATTAATTAAATTAATATAGGGATTGGGCTTGCAAGCACTGAATTCCATTGTTATTGATCTATGGACTAACATTCCGATATTATCCATGACTTGCTTAGCCTCTACGTCCATGTCCCTGCTTATTGAATTCCGAGTACTTAACTTCATTTCTTTATTTTTTCAAGTGCTAGCTAGCAAGTAGTAACCACTAACCACTAACCACTAACCACTAACCCTATCAATCTGTCATTTACATCATACAGTAATTTTAGTGATTTAATTGAAGGTCCTCCCGCATATATATGGCACGCATTAGATCCAAGAAAAAAATATATCATGGATTAGCAAATTGGTACTAGTGTTCTTGTTTCTAAAAGAGTAAGCATAGGAAACGTAACTAGCTAACTTCCATGTATCAACATTTGTAATCCTAATTAATAATTAAGCACAGCACGAGATACTAAATCATCAATTGCAGAGGATGACGTTAGCAG
The DNA here is from genome assembly GCA_036250425.1 of Stylosanthes scabra. NCBI lineage: Eukaryota > Viridiplantae > Streptophyta > Magnoliopsida > Fabales > Fabaceae > Stylosanthes > Stylosanthes scabra. Next base: position 14,224 of record JASCZI010000017.1, read on the forward strand.
GCATCAGCTTTAAAGTAGGTAGCTAGGCCACTTGCATTGTATGTATGTAATTGTAGAAGAATAGAATATTTATTCCTTGAAAAGATGGATGAGCATCATATTCATATTCATATTCATATGAAATCTTTTTCCAGCGGATATCTAAGCCAACACTGTCTTATTCATTTTCTAAGCCTGGAAAATGCATGAAACCATGTATAATGTACTTATCTAAAACATTAAAATAGGCTCAACCAACCAGCTATCCCTGCTGAACCCTGGAACATTCTAATTGAACCAAAAATTTAATAATACTTGTAACATTTGTATGTAAGAATGAATGTGGAGTATAGACACACATGTTCTATATATTATTGTAACTAATCATGATTGTAACAACAATGTCAATGTATATACAGAAGATGGTATGTATTAGTGAAAAACAGAAACTGCTCCTTTTTGTCGTTCACTTTTCTTCTTTTATTCCAATCATCATCCCATGAATGATGATGAACGAGATCAGCACAATCACTTTCAATTCCCCTATTTCACAACAGTAAAAAAGAGACCATACCCTGACTCCGAGATATTTGTACATTTGCATGCACCACTATCTATGTATGTATGTATGTGGCCACAGTTACATTATATTATTGAAAATCCTATCCTATCCTATATATACATCATACATACATCACTCTCTACAGCCATAAAAATATGCATGTTTTTCTCTGTATCTTAAAAGTAGCTGCAATCAAGCAACTAATGAAGGATATATGTAGATATATAAAAGAAAAGACAAGTGTTTATACTGCTAGTAGCAATGACGAAGTTTAAATTTGTTCAAATCTGATGATCTGTTACTAATATTATTATTCACTTGTGAAAATTCTTCAGCAAATAAAATAAGTTCAGCTTCGAATATTTAGACAGACATAAAAAAAGAATTAGTTAGTGAGACCTGCTGCCAAGGCACGATTGAGCGGGTTTGGTCAAAGTAAATGGAACTCAACTTTATTAATCTTGCTATAATAATGGTATCAAAATAATCAAACATGTTAGTTAGTAATAAGTTTGTTGATTTAAAAAAGGAGGAGGAGGAATATATATTATTATTATTATTGTAGCAATGAGATGATTGGAGCAGAAAGAGATATGGGAATGCTGAATCAATTATGAAATGAATGAAAGGAAAGGGAAATGGGATTCTGATTCCTCTATCTAGGGTTCAGTAGTTGGACCACTTCGAAGACTGTTATTCCTTAACCCAATTCACATGGATACCTTTTTTAGGTTTTTTTCTTTCATTTTATAATAATAATAATAATAATCATAACTCCATTCTGCAAAATGCATGTTAATTCAATTCCCCTGTTTCGTTGTATTGATTTAACAATCTTTGTTTGTTCATTTTATCACTACTTAGCTTTCATGTCTACCTTCAGGTTCCTATATATTCAACATCGGAGAAGCTGCTGTAGTTAATTAATTAAGGAGATGCATTTTATAATTAAGTGTGACCTAATCTTAAAACATAATCAAATTTAATTTGTGATATTCAAAAGAGAGAGAGAATGAGTAGAGTTACACTACTCAACAGAGGGTCACAACATTCACATGGCTGGCCAGTAAAGAGAAATAAAAAGAAATGATTGTGGCATGAATCTATGCATGCATGCACATGTTTTGTGGGAGAATAAATTAAACTAGTGTGTTTTTATTATGTAGGAGGATTTTGTTGTTATCAACACCCATCTCAATATATATGGAAAATGCAAAAATAATATGGATGACCCAGCTCAAATAAGCAATGCTGGGGAGTAGGGTTACACAAAAACAACATTTTTGGTATAAATTTGATTCCCCCGTATTCATTACTCATGTATTAATGGTGGATATATATGTGAATTATGTAAGTTATAGTTATTGTTATCATAGAAATTGAATAACGAAACAAATATAATAAATAAAAGAAAGAGAATATATAGTTGTAGTCATGTGATATTCCTTCATGAGCCATATGCAACGAACGAACCAATAATAGCTGGCTGGAGCTGCTACCTACTTTCTATATTACTTTACTTTACTTTAATTTATTACTAATTACTAATTACTAATTACTTCTTGTTGCCTACTTGCCACGGTCTTCCATGCAGTTGCTGGATAATTCTCCTTAATTAATTAATTTAACAAAGTATTAATTAAGCAACATATAACGGTACCTGTTTTTGCAATATCATAGTGTTATTATTTAATTTAGATTTAGATGTTGAATTTGGTTGGGAGGCGTACCCATTCATCATGTGGCCGAGTGGCTATTCATCGGAGGCTGTGATGAACACTCACACAATGCCTCCGAATCATCATTTCCTGTTCTAGTTCACCACCTCCTCTAATCACCATATATATATACATTGAGGTTTAGTTTCCCATGATTAATTAACTCTTATTGTTACAATAATTACGCTTAAGTTAATTGTAAGCTTTTAATTAATTTGTCATGGATAAAAAAGCTGACGACAAATGATGGATACAATCACACTGCTTCGATAAAATAAATGATTTAACTAATATACTATGAAATAATTCATTTACTAGATTTTTAAATTTGCAAATTAGATCTTAACCTGTCCTGAGAATATAACATGAGAAATCAATGTATTAATAATATAATAAAATTTTTTCAGTTAATAATCTTAAGATATGTAGCTAAATATGTCCTTAAAAAAATATGAAGATACACAGAGAGAAATTATAAACCTTGATTAAGTAGTGACTAGGGAGGATGGGTGGAAGCAGGGTATAGTGGTGTGTATTTGAGGGGGGGCTGCTGGCGCTGCCGGGCTGCCGGCCACTATACAACTTTATTCATTTCATATTTTTATTTCTCAGCTTAATTCCCACAAAACAAGTCTACTTGATGATCCTCACTCAACAATAATACCACTTTAATTACCTCGCATTAAGAACTTATTAGTAATTAATTTAAATAATAAAAAAAAAACTACATGAGATGAAAGGTTTCAACCATGTTCCTTCTTCCTTTTTTCAGAGTAATATTATTTAAATATTAAAGGGTGAGTGAGTATCAACAACACATCACATGTAATATGATTGAATACTCTTTTGTTTTGTTTTTTGGGGTGGATGGGTTGAGAAGGAGGTCCTGTGTTAAGGGAAAGGAGCATAGCTAATAGCCTAATAGCTAGTGGTAAAATAAGAGAATAATATTTAAGGGTTTAGGCAAGTCATAGAATGAAACATGCACATTCATCCTGAGGTCCTTCAAAGCATCGATCCCATAACACCTTTACTGCTCCATGGATTCTGTTATCAATCAAGCACACTTAAATCATTGATTTTGCATCAAAACAAAATTATTGAAACCATAAATAGAAAGATAATTACTCAGCCCTACTTTCCACTTTTGCACAAAACTGCAATTTAAGCTATATCAATGGAGTAACTAAACTAACAAGAAGAAGAAGCAGCTGAAGTAGTTAATGTCATAATGAATTTGAATATTGCCCAAAAAAGCTTACTCTATGCATATGGTTGACACATTATCTGCTTTCTGAAGCTCTTCCAATTCATCCTGCATAGCATAACACTAAACACGGGATTAGATTCCACTTTCCTAGTAAATAGTAATAAGCAAATCAAGATCAACAACTTTAACCGAACCTGAAGGAGTTTGATGTCTTGATCGAGGCGCTTCAGTTCTGCAACAATCCTATGCTTACCTATTTTCTCACACACACACACACTCACTCACTCTAGTGCTTCAGATTCAATTTCTAAAATGTCTATGCTCTATTCATTCACAAAGCCCCCTTTTTCTTTTCTTTCCCCTTTCCAATTTGCATTCCTCCTACTCAAAAAGCAACCTTTATTTCTTTCTCTTTTATCTTTTTCGGATCTTCTTGTTCCTTTTTTGTATTTTCATATTTTGGCTCTCATCATATGCAATTTTTTTTATCAATATCTTTTCTCTTTAAGACAAAATATAACGTATTTTCATATTTTGCATTAAAATTATTTGATATTGACAAGTTATTTGATCAGAGGAACATCTTGTTTTTCCCCTAAAGATTAGAGAAGAAATGGAGGTGAGAAGAATTAGAAAAAGGCAGCATTTGGTCGCAATGAGCATCATATTGTTTGTGTTAAGTAGCTTTCTTGTTGGACCCCACGTGAACAAACAAATATCTTGGGCTTCCCAAACAAAAATTCCACACTATGACTCAAACCATTGGGATATCCAAATATGCTTCTTGTTCAGACTTCAGAGCATAGTCTGCCATGAAAGCCACTTACAAAGGTTTTTTTGTAGACACAATGAGTATGCAATGCCTTAATTTCCTGTAGCAGTGGGGGGTACCCTGGCTAAAAGAAGCGATAAGACCCTAAGAATGCAAGAGTGAGGTAAAACACCAATAACTAGAGTACTAGACATTTCATAACTAAAATCAGATATGTTATCATGTTCATAAATTATTCTCAAGAAATAATGAACACAACAATGACAGCTCAAGATAATGTACAACTGCAACCAGTTCAAGAGCCACGCCTTAGGAGGCTTTGGTTTAAAGTTAGATGGTAACAAGTAACAACACTTAGAATAGGCTCTACAGGTTTATCATCTTAATTCAACCAACAACACGTGGACGAATAACCAGAGACAAAAATTATAGCCACAATGGCCAACATAAGTAAATACTTTTTGTAGGATGTATAGCAATTTTAGCTCCTGTCAAGGCTTGGGATTTACTATTAGCACCATAGCTACCTTGCCTCGGAATCAGGACTTGCATCTCCATAAGAAACTAACCCCTTTTGTCCAGACAGAGAGCTTGATCTGGAACTGCTTCGAGATGTCTTTTTATCATATCGTCTTGGTGGTGTGGCATCAGGGGATCTGGAACCAGAAGATCTGTTACTCCTAGAATTGGACCTTGACCTGCCTTTGTCCGGAGAGGGTTGATTGTTTCGAGGACCAAGTCGGGATTTCAATCTGTCACTTATTGAAGGCCTCCTGTCTTCAGGACTAGGACTGCGTACTGGACTCCGGCTGCGACCATGGTCTCTAAAACGGCCGCACACTGGACTGCGAGAGATGCTTCTACTCCGACTTCTTCTACTTTGGTTTCTAAAACAATAAGTATATAAATTAAGCTTAGCATTCACTACTGTTTTTCCATTTTTGTGTACTAGATTCCATGAGAGAAACACAGCTTGTTTATATTACAATGCAATTACAGAATAACATAAAAAAGGAGGACAACGGTATAATTAAAGAACACAAAATAACAATGAAAATGCAGTTATAGTTCCAAGAAAATTTATTTTAATGAAGCATCCATCATGTCACAGCAATGTGCATAGACAATAGCAAATATCCAGGTTATATATGATTAAGATCTTCAAATGTAACAATGAAAAACTAACAACCTATCAAGCACGGACACTTCGTTGAATTGGCGTGTTCACGTGTCGGACACGTTTTGGACACGACACTCGCCCGACACGCGTGTCTCATCCGTGTCCTTAAAAAAACAAAACAATACCTCTTCGGACACACTTGACACTCCAAAATATCATCACGTGTCCATGTGTCCAGCTTTATTCTTGACTTATATCTTTAAGACGAGTTTAAAAGTAGTAAATATTACTGTTTCTTAAAACTAAAAGTTATCTTAAATATTTTATATAATTAAAAAAGACATTAAAAATACTTAAAAGTAATATTTTAAATTTTAAAATAAATAAAATATTAAGATATTATTATAATTTTGTTAAAAATATATTATATTTTATATATATACCGTGTCCCCGTGTCATATAAAAAATTGAGATTGCTGTGTCGCCGTGTCCCGTGTCCATGTCAGTGTCCATGCTTCATAGCTAACAGATAACTACATGACACAAATGAGAGGGAGGAAGCACCTTGGATGGTTCCCACCCCTTGGTGGGTTCCGAAAACGCCTTGGAGGGGAGCGCTCAGAATATCTTCTGTAGCTTGAGTTTCTAAAAGGACATACATCTCAGAACAATATCCAGACACGTTACAACGAATCTAGCTTAGCAAAATGGTATAGACATACCTATCAAAGTTCCTTCTCATATTTCTATCACCATAACGATATGCACAAGGAGAATGCTCGGGGGATGGAGTACGATATCTACGTGCAAAGGCATAGCGCTCGGTAAAGCCACGTCCTTTTTTTATACGCTTAGGCATACCATGTGGTGAAGGACTTTTCGAAAAACCCTGGTTTTTGGTTGCTGCAAGTTCAGATGCTTTTTGACCAGGACTCGCACCTCTGGAAAAGTAGGATATCACAAAAATAAGAAAAAGTGGAGATAACAGGATGGAGTTGTCATTTAAATTATGCAAAGTTCAAAAGATTTTAAATTAGATAATATAAAAAAGCCAAGAGCAGAAACCTATTTTGATCTGAATCATCTGAATGGGGCTGTTTCTTAGAAGGTTTAATAAGTTTGGCCCGAGTATCATGCCCATTATTCAGAAGTTCATCATTTTCTGGAGACAATTCACCTTCTTCATGTGATTCCTTGTCCACAGTTCTTCTAGCTTTAGTGTCCATCCCTTGTTCCGAAATGTTTTTACTTTTTAGAGGTGGGCTAGAAGATTGCTTTCCTGTGTCTGAACCATGAGAAACAGTAATTTAGATAGCAGTATCTACATAACATTACTTAATGTCCTTTACTCCCCCACTAGTTCCTGTTCAAGGAAAGAGGCATCATGAGAGCATGAGGACATATACAGAAGAACGATATAAATAACATACCAAGATTCCTTTGTGGTTTATTGTCAGCAAGTGCTTTGCGTCTTGGGCCACGGCGATCGGCTTTCTCCTCGCCAGAACTACTGTCACTAGCAGTAGAACTCTCACTTTCCGTATCACTTGAATCCTCTGAACTCCTGAAACAGATAAAGTAGTTAAGTTAAATGCAGTTATCATGCAAATTCTAAGGGAGAAACACTATTGATAAATGCCATGCTAAAGACTAGTTAAAAACAATACCACTTGGACTTGTGTCTTGATCTTTTACTTCTACTGTGCTGGCTCCTTCTCTGCCTTTGTCCCTTTCTCCTCCTCTTCTCATGCTTGCGCTTATTCCCCTTCCTCTTCCGATGCTTCCCATAACTAGACAAACTTGAATCAGAATGGGACGGGTCAGATTCGGATTCGGAATCTGAATCTGACTCAGAATCTGAGGAATAACTGTCACTGCTACTACTATCACTATCAGATGTGGAGTATCTCTTCTTCCTTCTCCTGGTGTCTTTTGAAGTTTTTTTCCTTTTACCTCTTGATCTTTTGCCAGAATTATCATCAGGATATAAGGATTTCCCTGATTTTCTCTTTTTCCCTAACATGGAAAAATATTAATATATACACAACAATACAAAATTTACAGGTTGCAGCATATAGAAGAAATAACTACGTTATAACATCTTCATAAGTGTCTATCCCTTTAACAAGTACCTTTTTCCTTCTCAATAGCATGCTGAATTTCTGTCTCTGAAACTTCACCACAATCAATAATTTTGACAGGCTGGACAGGTTTCCCATCAGAAGATCCCACCAGCTCAATTTTCTTCAGAATGTCCATTCCCGAGACAACTTTTCCAAAAACGACATGTTTTCTACAACATGGTGTGAAGGTATTATTTAAAACCCATGCCACTTGACAAGGCAAATGATGTTTACACTAGAAACTAAAACTTCTGGATCAAATGAAAACATAAAAGGAAGCCACATAAAACAACAACAGAAGCAGCAACAGAACTGAAAAAAAGAGTTCAGTGCAAAAGTCTAGGCAGACCAGCAAGGAATAGTAATCCAGACTTGGTGCACAACGATCAGAACATATCAAACTTGAACAAAAAATATTGGAAGGTTGCATACCCATCAAGATGTGGTTGGCGCTTAAAGGTAATAAAGAACTGAGACCCATTTGTGTTAGCTCCACTATTAGCCATGGAAAGAAAACCAGGTCCATCATGTGATAGTTTGAAATTTTCATCTGCAACAAAGGAGTATTTGTATATAAAGTCAATTAATAATAATACATCACTAAAGCAATTTACAATAAGTGATATTTCCTTTCAAATTTGGAATATGCATAAACTTCCTCTCAGATAGTAAATTTACCTGCAAATTTTCCTCCATATATACTTTCCCCACCAGTGCCTGTGAGCAGTTAATGGTTGCTTTTAGAAATCTTGGTTAAGGATAAAGAAGTCAAAAAGCTGTCTACAGATCAACTGAGAGGGGCAAACCATGAGTCCATGAAATAAAAAACATACCATTACCCCTTGAAAAATCACCACCCTGTCAGGAAAAAGAAGGGTGAATTATTGGATATTGAAATGAGAAAACAATGAAATGCTCATGTGCACACCAAAAATGAGGCAACGCAAAAGGCAATACAACAACAACAACAACGAAGCCTTGTCCCACTAGGTGGGGTCGGCTACATGGATCAAACGACACCATTGAGCTCTATCATGTATCATGTCTACAGAGAGACCGTTTACGCAACGCAAAAGGCAATGTCCAAAAGAAAAGGTTTTCTGCAGTCACCTCACAGCCACACAATTAACTCAAAAAATATTCAACTCCAAGATGACAAGTATGTACTCCATAATTAGCTTATAACAATCATGAACAGAATAACCTTGAAAGGAAAACTTACTTGAGCCATAAAACCTTTAATTATACGATGAAAACTTGTTCCTTTATAATGCAGAGGTTTGGCAGTGGATGCACCAATACCCTTCTCACCTACGAACAAAAGACATAACATTAACAATAATAGCCTGAAAGATACATTTCATTTTTTTTTCTTTTTAGAAAGGGTCACCTTATAAATCCATTTAGTAGAAATTAAGATCATTCATTCACCATTCAACTAATAAAAGGTTGAAAAATCATAACAGTACCCAATCCATATTCATACAAACATTTTAAATTCTTGACCTTGATCATCTGCCTATCGTCTACCTTACCCCTGAACCAAAACTCCTTGGTCAACAAGGAGCTCAATGGTTTTAACTTTTAACATTACAAAATTCTCATATGAATAATGTTTTCTCCAAGTAGGAGCAAACCAACAAAGAACATATATAATTTTAAAAGGATAGTTATTTGAATAATATAAAGATACCTGTACAGAGTGCCCGAAAATTCTCAGCTGTCTTGGGAACAACACCAGCAAAAAGCTGCACAATTTTAAAAGCGAATAACTCAATAAGCAAACAAGTCCATGATGCCAAGGATTTCAACTATCTATAAATATCAAGTAGAATGTAAACAAAAATAGTTTCTGTTTCACTCAATACCTGTATTACAATTCTTTCCACAGGGTCCCCACCAATTGAGACATCTAAAAACACATGAGGATCCTTTTCCAAACCCATCACCATGCTACGAATAGAAGTCCGGAGCGCGTTAGAGTAAGGCAAGAATCACAAATCAGCAGAAACGTCCCAAGGAGGTGTGTCACAAAAGTTACTCCATGCTGATGCTGTTCTGTTAAAGAAAGAAGGTGTCATTGTTGTGCATCAAACGCAACCAATTATCAAACTAGAAATTACAGTCTGAGAAAATAACTGAAGCATATTCAACAAGTGCACAACCAGCGTCCCTACCCCAAAACATCAATTTCTTTTCTTTCTTAAAAATCGTCGTTACATATGGTTGAAATGATGACATACATAGATTAATTTTTTTAAAAGCAAATAGGCAACAAAACCCGGAGACTTAAACCCTAAACCCTAAGATGAAGTGTACATTGAGTGTGCAGTGAAAGTAAAGTTCTTCAATAACCATTGAATCATATAAAAGTAGAGGATAACGCGGGTTGCAATGCGATCTAAACAAAAAAGAACCAGAACTAGATCGAAGCATTAATTGGAAAGAGCATTTAGAATGTCAAGTATCGAAACAGAGAGCTGTGTCATGGAGAAAATTGAGCTTCACATTCCTGGTTCTATGAGTTAGGGCGTGCAGAGAGAGAGAGAGAGAAAGAGAGGAACTAACCACTTAACCAGGTCGAAGGAATGGAAGACAAGAGCGGTCTCTGCTGCTGAGTCAGAGTAACAAGAAAAGGAGATTCTTTTGCGGTGGAGCTGCTTTCACTGTAAATTAAGGACCAAGAAGAAGAAACCACAAACCAACATGCTCCAATAAAAATAAAGGCCCAAACTAAATAGAACTCAGGCCCAATAAAAATATGCTTAGCTAATTTTTAAATGCTGAGGCTCAGTAAGTCCAAAAAAAAAACAGGCTCAGCAGTCAGCAGACAAGAAAAAAAAGAAAAGGAGGTTGACTTTGAGTGGCAACTGGCAATGCAAGATTCTTTTACGTACCTATTAATGAACTTAATTACTTATCCTGCCATACCACTTCTTCCTACACACTCAAATTTCCACAAAAGTTGTTGATTTTGAAGGCTTACTTTTATTTACTTAATTATTATTATAATAAGTGAGCATCCAAATCCTAATAGTATAAGAAGCCCCGGCGTTTGAGTTAGCATGTGCCTTTGGTCACCAAACGAGAGCTTTCATACCATAATCGCTGAGTCAAATATTCAAACTCATTCTCAAATCCAAATGTGACTTTCTCATTTTGTTTTCAAAGGCAGCAGAAGGATAGACACATCAAATGTAAACCACAAAATTAAAGTACAAGGTCTTACTTCAATCTCTGCCCAAATACTTAAACCCTTGATTTAATGACTAGTAAATATCAATAAGACTTATATACGGGGTCTCCCCTTGCAGGTAATAAATGTATATTGCAACAATAAATAACTTACATAACCTGCACAATAAGCTAGTATAATCTACTTATTTTTCCTCATTATTCATTTATTCCGTGGAGTTATAGATTGCAAGTGGAGCAAGTGTGATGAAATAAAATTAAAGTCGCATTTTCATTGACCGATCGAAAGGAATTAAAAAGAAGAGGCAGAAAGTGTATAACGACCCTTCTGGAAAAAAAAAAAAAGTTATATCTTTTTGCTTTTTCTATGCCATCGTCGTCTTTTTGACTATGAGAAACAAGGACAAAATAATCACACCGCACGCGCACACGTGTTTCTCTATATAAACACAATGAGCATCGCATTAGCTTTTCATTCTCACTATTATTCTTCCATTTCCATATATCATCAATTCATGACTCATGAGCAAACAATGGCGCCAGATGCACTGATGACAGAAGAGCAAGTTGCTGAATTCCGAGAAGCTTTTAGCTTCATTGACAAGGACTCCGATGGTGTGTATATATTTTTCTTTCTTTTTACTAGTATACATTATTCCTTATTATTACTTAATGATTCCCCAAATTAAACTGATTTTGATGAAACTTGCTGGGATATGATAGATTGATGGTCGTCATGTTATGTATATAGGATTTATTAGCGTGGATGAATTGGCAACCATTATTACATCATTGGAAGGTAATGCAACAAAAGAGGAAATCCAACATATGATTAGTGAAGTTGATATTCATGGGAGTGGTAGCATAGATTTTGAAGACTTCATCAATATCATGGCTACAAAAATCAAGGTATGTACTACTACTAGTGTGTGTTACTGTGTTTGTGTATATGTACACGTCTATCTCATAAGATGCCTTTGAATTGAATTTGATTAGTGAAGAACTGGAAGCTGAAACTTTGAAGGAAAATAAATTGGTTAATGCATGGTTTTTGCTCATTTAATTTGCTTGTGCGGTTGACAATGTTTCTTTAATAATGTTGGATTTGGCAGGAAAATTTGGCTGACGAACTAAAAGAAGCATTCAAAGTATTTGATAGAGATCAAGATGGATACATATCACCTACTGAGGTAAAACATACTTCAACATAATAATGAATATCAACATAATTAAGTGATGAATATTATCACTGAGAATAACTACTTTTGTTTTTGTTTTTTAAATAGCTGAGACAAGTAATGATGAATATGGGGGAGAGGCTGACAGATGAAGAGGCTGAACAAATGATTAGAGAGGCGGATTTGGATGGAGATGGTCAAGTTAGCTTTCAAGAATTTGCAACCGTCATGATGCTTTATTGATCTCATTTATATAGAGTTGGAAATAATGTGTTTTGAAATATAAAATTTTGTATTTTCTATTATTTTTCTCATATCTCAATTCCCCACAATGTTAATATGAAGTACAAAAGAAAAAAAAAAAAATAACATCAGTATAATTATTAATTATTGTATTGATATTTCTTCTACTTTCTACATTCTTATAGTTAAAAAATAAACGAAATTCCTTAAAGTTTTTCAATGAAAAAAATTTGATCTACAAATAACATAACTCGTATTAGATTAAAATCTATGAAGCATGGATACATTTATAAGTTATTGTATTGACGTGTCAAACATTTTATGAATATTTCGTATGATGTATTTTGAACAAAATATGCTTTATTATTTAATGTATCGCCTTATTGTGTATCGTGTTGTGTCCCGCATCTATATCCATATCCGTACCTCCTACATTAAAATACTTTCTTTAAAAAATGAATTGCCTTATTAATAATCCAAATTACTACATTTCAAATAATAAAAAATAGAGTTTTATATAATACTTATCACATAAATAAGAACTTTTCGATAATAGAGACCATTTGTTTTTTGTTCAATAGAGACAACTTTAGCAAAATCCAATCTCGTCTAAAAACCTAATAAATTTTGGCTAAATTTAGCCCAATTTTATTGTAATTTGGTCAAAATTAAAATTAAAATAATGGTTAAATTAAACCATTTAATTTAATTAGGTTAAAGTGAATACCCAATCCAAAAAATAAAACTTAGAATAACATCTTAAATCAATTTTCAAATGATTTCGTTAGACATTTCAATTTTGAGTCCAAATACTCTATAGAAAGGCACTGTAATTTTCAAAAAATTGTAGTTACTTATTTGGATATTATTGTAATAAATAAATAAATAAATCGGGCATGTTGGATTAGGGCAGTTTCCGTCGTCGTTGTTGTTGGTGACTGGTGTTCCTGCTTCACTCTCCCTTCTTCTTGTTCCCATTTGAAGCAAGCAGCCACCACCATTCGCACCTCTCACCTCCTCTCATCTCTCACACTCTCACATTCCCTGCCCACTACCACCACCTCCTTCCTCACCGCTCTTTCTCACCCCCACCTGCACCGGACCTGCCTTTCAACTTTCACCAGGTAATCCTTTCTTTTTAATTGTTATTATTGGTTAAACTAAATATGCATCTAATGATTATGATATATGTTAATGCAATTACAGGTTTTACATATCCTGGACAAATCACTCTGTGTTACACGTTTTCATGCTTTAGCTCTGAATTCTGTTTAGAAATATTGATTTGTGTGTTATGATATTATTATGCATGATTTTTCTATTATATATTCGTTTAGATATATACTAATGGGAGGAGGATAACTCGTTAAAATGGTTTAGATATATAGCTTCATTGAGTTGAGTTAGGACATTCTTCTTTCTTCAATATGACTTGATTAGATTTGGATTGTTGTTTGCTTCCTTCACTAGTTTGCTTGTAATTGAGTGACCTTATACTAGATTTGTTCAGTCCAATTCTAGCAAAATATCTAAATCTTGGCATATGGATTTGTTCTTGCAGATTGATGAGTTGGAATTTGTACAAGACAAATTTGTGTTAATCTTTAACTCTGCGTTATAAGTTAAATTGACCATTGGCCCAAAGGTAATGAGGTTTCGTCGGGTCTAGGGTCGGGTAAGGGTCTCACAAATAGACTTGGTCAATATTTAGGGCTAGGTCTAGGTCAAGACAAACCCGGTATCACCCGCCCATGAACACCTCTAATTCATAGTTTGAATTTCTGTTTTTTCACCTATTATCCACGAATCCAATCCAAACCATAAACCACCCAATGCCAACAACAATGGTAATGGATTCACCTTCACCCAACAATCTCGATGACTACTCAGCTTCCTCAACCGTCATCACCTTTGACTGCCCCATCCCGTTAATCCGTGGGCCCTTACCCGCGGGGCCCTTGGACCGCCCCTCGCTGGGCTCGCACGTGCTGGCTTTCCGCGACGCGCATGCTTGGGCCTCTGCATACAGATCCTGCGAGCTCAAGATTGTTAAGCAGTGCGAGGAAGGGGCTAGAATCGGGTGTGCCATCCGTTCCTCCAGCCTGTGCAAGCCTCCATGGTGGAAGGCTCTGCTTGGTTTCAAACCCTCTGATTTAAAGGAGCGAGAGCTCTGTGAGGAGTGTGAGATGGCGAATTGCTTCGTTGAAGCTAAGGAGAAGTGTGTTGGGTTTGCAAAAGACAAGTGCTTGGTTCCTTTCAGGGACGCTCGGATCAGGGTCAAGGAAAGGCATTTTGATTCCAAGGGAGCTGTCAGATTGATTCACTGGGCGTCAATGCCAGAGAGGACATTGTGGGTGATCAGTGCAATGGGTTTTGGTGCTGAATTGGGAGCAACGAATCGCAGGGCTGGTGAGTTGGTTGGATATGATGATTGTGTGAAGTGTATTTTGGGTGAGCAGGAACAAAGTGCTGAAAACTGAAGCTTGGTTTTTGAAAGAGGAAGCACATCAAGCATGTTTGTGGATTGTAATATTGTTTAATGCAGGAGGTAACATTTCCAACCCTTGACTTTGAGCTTATTTATTTGACGGAGAAATCCCGGAGGCCTTTGACTTTGAGATGTCTATATGCGATGAAAGCATGCATTTTCATGCTAGTATATGTATGTCGATACTCTGGAATATCGGATCTGTGTTTGGGCTGTGAGCACAGTGGAGAAGATGCATGAATTCTCATAATCTAAGATCTCATATTCGTGGTTATTCTATGTATATGTTTACATTGAGTATTGTTTACTTGGAATGTCCAGCATGAGGTGTGAAATTCCAGGAATAATTATCAAATCTGGTGTTCTTGTTATAGCAGTGCACTCTAGGCACCCTTTGTTCATTTATTTGCATTAAATTGATCTCATGTAATGAGTGGTATGTACAGTCCTAGACACTATTGTGTTTTCTATTTATCTATGAGTAGTAGAAGGAAATTGTATTCAGCAACTTTTTTGACAGATGCCTTTCACCATTCCCAGCATTCATATGCATGAAATATCAAAATTCAAATGTACTGGAGTAGAGTATTTTTTATGCCTTACTTAGGCAATTAACATAATGCTGCTCTGAGCACAACTTTAGAGTTTTATTGTCTGACTAGATGATAGCTGATCTTAAGGAGCACTTGGATTGGTAGTGACTTATTATTCCTTCTTTTGCTGGTGCAGAAGTTCTGATAGTTGACATCCCACAAAGCTTGTTGCATCGAGTATTCAGGTTTAACACCCTTATTTTAGAACTGTTTTGGAATTTTGATCAGTGGTAATTCCCAAACAGGTTTTATGGTCATGGAATCATGACTAAAAATGCACTATAATCCCATTAATTGTTAACTGGATAAGGTTTTGTAGATGTCACCTGTTCAGTTAGAAGCTAGCCTCTTCATTCTGATAAGTAAACCCAATAAGTTTTCGCCTTTTACCATACTGATTTTTCGTATATTTTTCCCCCTTTATTTGTTCAACCAGCTTTTTACCAGAGTTCAACCACACTATGTTACCCCTTTATTTTATTTTCTTTCCTTAAAACATCTTTTATTTTTCTAGTTGTTTTGCATGTTTGGCTTTTGATGTTTAAGGATTATGAAGAGTATGTTCAATCTAACTAGTTGTCATACACCAATTTTGAGTGTCAGACATTGTAGATCAAGGCCTGTTTTGTTGACCCTTTCTATCTTAAAGTACATGTTTTTGTTTGTTCCTCCTTGCCTTACTTCAAATGGAGCTATTTCAACTTTGTTACTTCCAATCTTTTCCTTGTGTTTTGATATGTTTGTGTTTGCTCATGGAAACATCAAAATAGGAGGGTAAACTCCCGTTGAACCTTTACCCTCACACAGAAGAAGCTGCCTAACATATTTAATATGAAAGATCATATTATTTTATATTTAGCCAAGATTTTAGTGTGTATTGCTTGTTGCTAGACGTTTGTTAATATTATGTACATTTGTTTATTGGTGCTAGAAAAAGAGGGGCATTTGGCAAGCAATTTCTCCAAGAATAATCTTAGGGTGGTAGTTAGAGGATTGTGAAATGGTTTACTTTAGGGATTTAGAATCAATCACTTTCCTCTTTAGAGGTTTAGGGTGCCTTCTGGTTGTGATTTAAGTGTGTGTGGTTAGGAGGAATACTAGGTGGGAAACAGAGGGCCACGGAAATTTAATGAAGTTGATGCTGGGTGGATAATGGAGATAATGATATGATTGTAAACTTCAAAGACACAACAGCCAGAAACAATGTTCATTTTGCTTAGACTTTGATTGGAAAATATATTTCTTTGCTGTTAGTAGTTGTTAAATATTCTTATGTAAATCTCTATTGTACAACTTGCTGGGCGCCCCAGTTGGTGAAAATAACGGTTTATGATGTGCCTTAATAGTTATTAAAACAAAGACTTGGTCATTGACTCATTGTGGAAAGGGATGCCTTCACATCTTTTTGGTGCTGTCGACATTGGAAGCTGCTGCGAAGTTTCACACAAGTAAAGGCCTATTTGGTAAAATTATTTTTAATAGATATAAAATCATATTAGACATTTTCATAGCAGAATTCTTATAATTGTTTACTGTTGAAACTTGAAATATGATATTTGGCCAAAATTGCTGGCAAGTTTGGTTTGATAGGTATAGCTAGGTAGGAAGAGTGAATAGAAAATACTAAAATAGTGTGATGAAGTTACTAGGTAGTTTCCATTAGTCAGAGTTAACAGGGAGAAAGGAAAAAGAAGCACAATTCATGCGGCGTGACTAACCACTAACACCTTTCTCATTGCTCATATCAACGTATAAAACCTGCTCTTTCTCACTCTCTCGTGTTTGTCACAGTTGGAAAGTACCAAAGAAAATGCAACCCTATCCATACCATACCATGTGACACTGGAAAAATAGGTTTGGAAATTGCTCTGAATATAATAAGTATTGTATTGTTGTTAACTGGTCATTAAAAATTGTCCAGATTTGGCGTGTGGTCTTGATAAAAAAATTGCAGATTCTGAGCAATGGATTATCCCATATGTAAATGCAAGGTGGTTTACTTGGTGGAAACTTTCTTGTCAAAAAAATAAATAAATGAATGTTGTTATTTGTGTGAATGAAGTGGGCAATCCCGCGTTGCCGGTGTGGAAGCAGCCGCAAATTTAGATTAAGTCACTTCCCTTGCGTCATCTGCCTTAGCACAACCCCAAAGGTCGCTACTCGCTACTGCTTAGTGCTAGCCCTCTTTAATCTTTAATCAATGTCTCATATCTGTCACATGATTACGCTAATACACTAATATCTTTAACGGAATACTAACCTTATATTTTAAAAATTGTCATTAGAATGTTCACTAAATATATTTTTCTTAAAGAAATACCTCGTGTAATATCAAGGATGATTATGCTATTTGCCCTTAGTAAATATATTTAATTTTTAAGGTGAATACTTATATATAATTAATTTCATGTAAAATTTATGAGGAATGGGTAGATAATTTAATATATTTAATTAAATTGTCATTTAATAATTTTAAACGTAAAGTTTTAACTATCATCAATTTTTATTCAATATAACTCAGTCCATTGATTTCGAGGACAAGGGCTATTTGCTAAATGACATTAAATTGGGTTCTTTTTTTTTTCCTCCTTGTAATTTAAGAACAAAAGAGTATAAAATAGATTTGAGTGTTGGCAACTTTTGTCGATCCAGCAGGACTGATGCTATCAATCTGAGAATTTGAGAAATTTTGATTAGATTCTAAAGTATCCGAATGGAACATTTGGATGAAAACCACGGAGCCACCGATTTCTATGCTTTGCGAATTATATTAAATAATTTAAGAGGATCACTTACCAAGAACTGTGACACTGTAGCTTTCCTTTTCTCACTTCCTAAGATGTTCGGTAGGACTCAAGGAGTTTCCATTGCATGGGTGAACAAATGTTAAAGTCATTTTAAAACTTTTATCTTGTATTTTAAGTGGACCAATAACTTGGGAGGAAACAAACAAAACTTGGGAATGAAGTTTTCCAAGTTATTCCGCGAAGTTTACATGGAAATTAAGTTGGCAGGTGGGCCTAGGGGGCATTTATACACTCAAATATTCCTATATAAGACCTTATATATCTCATCCTCAGAATGAAGTTCTTTCATAACAGTCTTAGATATATTTATTTCTAATTCTGTTGTCACACAATCCATAAACCATGTCCAGCTCCAGCAGTTCACTTATCATTGACCTGGCCAACACCATTACCAGACTCACTTCTCCACCATTAACATCACCTAAACAACGCTGGCGTTTTGCTTATACAAAAATCTATTCTACAAGAGTATTTGTTTCCCTTGCCCAAGAGATCATCTCCAAACGAAATCACTACACTAAACTATTTGAAACTACTCACTCTTCCACTTCCTTGCTCCTTGTTCCTCATGATGATGATAAATCAAAGCTTATTCACATGGTGAAGGACAAAAGCTTGGACTCTCTTGCTTCCTTTGGAGGCGTCCAAGGTGTAGCTTACGTCATTGGAACTGTTCCATCAAAGGGAATTGATGACAAACAAGAAGAAATTTCCAAGCGTCGCGACATATTTGGATCCAACACTTACCCTCGTCCACCGCCGAAAGGGCTCCTCCACTTTGTTATTGAAGCCTTCAATGACACCACCATAATCATCCTTCTTGTTTGCGCGGGGCTTTCTCTCGGCTTCGGAATCAAACAGCACGGTGCAGGGGAAGGTTGGTATGAAGGTGGCAGCATATTCTTGGCGGTGTTCTTGGTTGTTGTTGTAAGCTCACTCAGCAACTTGAGGCAGGAGAGGCAGTTTCACAAGCTCTCTAAGATTAGCAGTGATATCAAGGTTCATCTTATCAGGAATGGAAGGCCGCACCAGATTTCCATCTTCGAGGTTCTTGTGGGAGATATCGTGTCTCTCAAGATTGGTGATCAAGTCCCTGCTGATGGATTGTTCATATCAGGTCATTCTCTTCATGTTGATGAGTCAAGCATGACAGGGGAGAGTGATCATCTTCAGATTGATCCCTTCAAGAGTCCTTTCTTGTTGTCCGGGGCCAAAGTTGTGGACGGTTATGCAACCATGATGGTCACCTCCGTCGGAACCAACACCGCCTGGGGACAGTTGATGAGCACTGTATCAAGAGGTGACACGGAGGAGAGGACGCCGTTGCAGGCACGTCTTGATAACTTGACCACATCCATTGGTAAAGCAGGCCTTGCTGTTGCCTTCCTTGTGTTTGTTGTAATGCTTATTCGTTATTTCACTGGAAACACTAGCAGTGAGGATGGTTATACAGAGTTCAAGAGAGGTACTACTGATTTGGATGATGTGTTCAATGCTGTTGTCAAGATCATTGCGGTTGCAGTCACCATTGTGGTTGTCGCCATCCCGGAAGGATTGCCCTTGGCTGTCACTCTCACATTGGCTTATTCCATGAAGAGAATGATGGCGGATCAGGCTATGGTGAGGAAACTCTCTGCTTGCGAAACTATGGGCTCAGCAACGGTTATATGCACTGATAAAACTGGGACTCTCACTCTCAATGAGATGAGAGTCAACAAGTTCTGGTTAGGCCTAGAAAACATCATTGACAATTATTCCAATGCAATGGCCCAGAATGTTGTGCGATTGTTCCACCAGGGAATAGGCCTCAATACAACCGGCACTGTATATAAGCCTTCGCCGGAATCTGAGCCTGAAATCTCTGGTAGCCCTACAGAGAAAGCTATTCTCTTGTGGGCTGTATCGGATTTAGGCATGGACATGGATGAACTAAAGAAGAAGCACGAGATCATCCATGTTGAAACGTTTAACTCGGAGAAGAAACGAAGCGGGGTAGCAGTAAGGAAGAAGGGTGACAACACGGTACATGTGCATTGGAAAGGGGCTGCTGAGATGATACTTGCAATGTGTTGTAATTACATTGATTGCAATGGCACAGAGCAGTCCCTTGGTGAAAAAGAACGAGATGAAATCGAGAAAATCATTCAGGGAATGGCGGCTAGTAGCCTAAGATGCATTGCTTTTGCTCACATTGAAATGGAACAGAGCGAGGATAAGGTACTGAGAGAAGATGGCTTGAAATTGCTAGGAATCGTTGGCCTTAAGGATCCATGCCGGCCGGAAGTCAAGAAGGCTGTGGAAACTTGCAAATATGCGGGTGTTGATATCAAGATGATCACCGGAGATAACATATTCACAGCAAAGGCAATAGCAACAGAATGTGGAATATTAGACCTTAGTAATGATGTAGCCAAGGGACAAGTTGTTGAAGGTGAGGAATTTCGGAACTACACGGAGGAAGAGAGAATGGAGAAAGTAGATGATATTCGAGTGATGGCGAGATCTTCTCCTATGGACAAACATTTGATGGTGCAATGCTTAAGAAAGAAAGGCCATGTAGTTGCAGTCACAGGAGATGGTACCAACGATGCGCCTGCTCTAAAAGAAGCTGATATTGGACTTTCCATGGGAATCCAAGGCACTGAAGTTGCCAAGGAAAGTTCTGACATCGTTATCTTGGATGACAACTTCAATTCTGTTGCAACGGTTTTAAGGTGGGGAAGATGTGTGTATAACAATATACAGAAATTTATCCAATTTCAACTAACAGTGAATGTTGCAGCACTTGTCATAAATTTTATTGCTGCAGTTTCTGCTGGTGATGTTCCCTTAACAACAGTTCAACTTCTTTGGGTTAATCTCATTATGGATACTCTAGGTGCTCTAGCCTTGGCCACAGAACGGCCTACAAAGGAGTTAATGGAGAAACGGCCGGTGGGTCGAACCGAGCCGCTTATCACTAACATTATGTGGAGAAACCTTTTAACTCAGGCTTTGTATCAGATTGCTATCTTATTGGTTTTCCAATTCAAAGGGAAGGCAATATTCAATGTAGATGAGAAGGTGAAGAACACACTAATTTTCAATACTTTTGTTCTGTGCCAAGTTTTCAATGAGTTCAACTCTAGGAGTATGGAGAAACATAATGTGTTCAGAGGCATTCACAGAAACCACTTGTTCCTTGGAATTGTTGGGATCACAATTGTTCTTCAAATTGCAATGGTGGAATTCCTGAGGAAGTTTGCTGATACAGAGAGATTAACATGGATTCAATGGGGATTTTGTGTTTTATTTGCAGCTGTGTCATGGCCACTTGCTTGGTTTGTAAAGCTAATTCATGTTCCAGATAAGCCATTTTTCAGCTTCAAGATTAAGCGGTCTTGTTAGTTTTCAGAATGAGGAGGAATCTCAAAATTCCAAAGCATCTTGGAAAATTATATATATCCATGCATGTTGAGGTATACTACATATTGAAATTCAATACCCTTTGTGTTTAAATCATAAGAGGATCTTGAATTTCTGTATGTCTTATACTCCTCCTATCCATAAATAATCATCTCTTTTGATGATAACTAGATGACTACTTGTGGGTAGAGAATACTAAAAATCATATATTAGTCTTCCAAGATACCTGGAATTTTAGGATTCATATAATACTAGCTTGGATTGGAATGGTAAATCTAATGCTAATAATGACTCTTAATTATGTACCGGCAAATTGAAGTATAATATCATAAAAATTTGTTACATTTTTTTATTAAAGTTTTTAAATACAGTGGGTGGGTGAGATTGAAATGAGAGCTAAACGCGTTAAAAGTGAAGCGATATCCCAGCATGCAACAACACACGTAAACAAATGAGGTTTGCATTTGTGGGCAGGCTTTCTTTAAATGATTTTTCCCCCACCACACTAATCATGCATATGCTTGTATGTTATGCAGAAATATACATTATTGTTTTTGGGAGTATTCCGTGTGGACCAAGCGAGAAAATAAGGAAGCAGAGTCATTGTGACTTGTGAGAACTTCATTGATAAAATGATGAGGATAAGAAGATAATCGAAGTTCCTTGTCATTATTATGTCAACAAGGCATTCTATTAAGGTGACCTTGTTTCTTTGTTTCAGTTATAATAATAAACAAATATAATATGGTTTCGTAGGTGCAGACGGCAAAGACATTTTGAATGCTTTTCAACAACTCTACGTGATGGGAATTATCACCGAATTATTCCCTTTTTTCGTTTGGTTTTCTTTAAACTTTTTGAAAATTCTGTTACCTCAACTCTCAAGTCATTAAGAATGATGCAGCTTAGTCTTACGGTCGGTGGTGTTGTTGAACTTTATTCACTGTGTGTGATACAATATATAATATGTAATTAGATTTTGACTATTATTTTTTATATATAAAAAGATTATGTTGATCATTTTCATGTAAATAGTTAAAAACAATAATAATACTAATCTTGATGAGATATATATTAGTTCAGAGTTTCAAAAGAAAAGAAACAACGACTTTAGAAAAAAACAAAAAAGATGTATGTTTATATCCAAATCCACGTAAAGTGTTGTTTATTAAGCAGCCTGTCAATTTTGGATATTTGAGCATCTTGCATCTATCTATAAAATGACCAAGTGCATTGTATTAGTTCTCGTGCCGGACTAGTTTTACTCTTTTTTTTTTTCTTTTTTTTTTCAGTATTCTAAAAGAAGAAGCTAAGCCTTCAAACTTGAAGCTACTTAGCTTCAAACTCTCCATGACTAATACAAAGAATGTGTCTAGTTATTGCAGAGATATTAAAAGATATATACATGCATGCATATAAATTTGACATCTTGTTTAAAATTATGGACACTTACAATAGGATATTAGGTATCAAAATTCTATCATCAAACTTGTTTGAAACTATTACTTCTCCTCCTCTGCCGTTATCATCAAAATTAAAAGGCAGAGACGACTACATATTTGGGCTAGACGTGTCGCAAAGCAAAGAGAGGCCGAAGAAGAGGCAACAAATAAATGGCTCTAAATATCAAAATGAAAAATGTTTACCACCAAATTTTTAGGGCTTTTATTCATTATTAATCTCCCGTTTCTTTATAGACGCGCGTTTTAAAATACTTTTCATATATATATATATATATATATATGACTTTATTTCAACCGTACAAAAAGACAATCATAACAACTACTATTGGTCTTAACTTTTTTTTTATTTTTTTAAGAAAGAAAAAAAAAACATATATACCTTGACCAATAAAAGGAATGAACCAAGATATACAAAGAGTACATTATTCACGGTAGTTTGCATAAAAGTAAACCTACTAACACAATCTAAGAGACTTATAGCTAAACAAATATTAATTTCTCTTCTTGACACATACACTTATTAGATTAGACGTCTAGCTAATCCCTCATTCCACTTTAAGAGCAGCTAGTCTCCGCCATCCTTAGCTTCTTAAATGATTCTTGTGACACATTTCCCCCCCTCTTTATTAATGCAATAAAAATATATATAACAAACTTAAAATTTAGAATATTTAATGTGCAATATATAATATACAAATTCTTGATTGATTTCTATTTGAATAATAGTTTAATTAATTAATTAATCTCAATGAGTTTAAGTTTAATTTATTTCCAAACCCCTATAGGATATAGACCATCGTACCGTTAATTAAGCCCTAATATTTTAGGGAGTCTTCTTTCATGGTGAAAGTATAATTTAATCCATGAAGGACAGGATAGCTATCCATCACATAAAAAATGTAACATTTTATTAGAAATAAAAAATTAATAATAAAAATTGAATATGATGCATACATTTAGAATATTTTAACCAAATCCATCATGCATCCTGTACATAATAAACATTTCCATATTTTAGTACATAAATTGGATCTGCTATTTCAGAAGTATCATGTGTTAATAATAATATACAATAATAAGTAGTTGTTTGTTCGGAAAGTCTTTGTATAAACTTGATCCAACATGTTAGAGTAAGTGTCATATGTTTTTTGTTTCGCTTTATGTTCCTTTATGCATGCTAAACACTAAATTATTATTGCTATTCATCAAACCCAATACTTCAAATATTATATCTAATAATAAGATGACAAAATAATAAACAATTAGAAATTCAATGTTAGTTGTGACTTGTGGTGACTGGTGACTGCTTTAAATGGAATATAAATAAAGAATGAGGCATGGATTAATTCAAGATGAGAGATATCTCTCAAAAGCACCAACCATATTTGGACGTTGGAGATTCTGTCACTCAAAACCCTAACACTCATATCTTATATATACTCTATGCTGTCAATTAAGATTCCCTCCCCAACATACATGTATAATTACACACCCAAAAAAGCATAATAATTCAGAGATTTGTATGTTATGTTGTTGCATCCTATATACATAAATTATTTATTATTGGATTTATTAATTATCATCAACTTAATTTAATTTAAACTGTTTCACCCTCAAGCAATGCATGTTATATTTATATATACACCTGAAACTATGCTATTCCATCCTAAAATGCTTCTAATAAGATAAGGT
Organism: Stylosanthes scabra; assembly: GCA_036250425.1. Taxonomy (NCBI): domain Eukaryota; kingdom Viridiplantae; phylum Streptophyta; class Magnoliopsida; order Fabales; family Fabaceae; genus Stylosanthes; species Stylosanthes scabra. The sequence continues at coordinate 38,772 of JASCZI010000017.1, forward strand.
ATTGATTTTTTAATACAGTGATGAGCAAAGCAGGCAGTGATCACATAAAATCAAACTCAATAGAGAATTAATAGATACTTTTGTTTTCAAAACTATATATATATACTTGATATTCTTTTAAATATTTCAAAAATAGCCTTTTCCTCCAAAAAAAAAAAAATTGTTCTGTTTCCATTTAAAACTGCTTTTAACATAGAATAAAGCACTGAAAACGTTAGCATATATATAATATGAGAAGGAAAGTGATACATTTTCTGATCCCAATCAATTGCTGAGAAGAAAAATGAAAATAACAATAAGCAGTACAACATGCTTACACATGTTACATGTAAATCAGAGACACATACAGAAGTAAACCTAAGAGTAAACCAAAAAATCACATGCACTTGTTTCTTTCGTGATCCCATATACAGGTGAAGCTGTCACATGATCCGATCTTTCCTTAACTTAATGCAAGGAAAATTTAGATCATGCTGGCAGCTTCAACTGTTATTGGTGCACGACGATGCTTTATACTGGTGTATATATATATAGTCAAATATTCGTCAAGAAAATGTTATTATGTAAGAGAGGGAGATAGAAGAGAGAGATGATGAGATAGTATTTTGATGAATTTTCATTAGGATGGAGTGCGAGGTCGAGAGTTGCAGAGCTAAGGGATATAAATAGAGTGAGATCTGCACTCAAAGATTAAACTAAAAGCATGTCTGTTTTTTTGTAATTAAATTATTGGAACTATATTTTATTAGAATCCGTAAACAATACTTGTTTTTCTAGTTGAATTAGCGACTTGTTGATTATTAGAGACAAATAATTATTAATAGATATTAATAAATGAAAATAATTATATATAGGTGATGAGAGATGAGGACATGTGGCAGTGGTCCAAAGTAAGACAAATTGAATATTATTATCGATCATGCTCTCCACCGATTCATGAAAAGCTAAGGCTTTGAGTAGTTCTAAGTTCCTCTCTTGACTCTTCTGATCTTAGAGTATACATCAACCAAAGTGAAAGTAACAACCACTAAGCTTATTGGGGACCATTGCATGCACCATGCTCGTCTTATAAATTAATTCCAACACAAAATAAATTATATATATATAGTCATGTTGGGAAGGGGTAAAACAATAATAAAAACCAACCAAAGTCATGTGAGTTCCTTTCCTTCTTTTTCTCTACCATTATTGTTAATCTCATTAATTGGGGGTTAATTACATTATCTTTGTGTTTTTATAAGAATATATTTTCCATGAGAATATCTTATCATCTGTGTTTTGAGATCCATTCACAGCTTTTGTCTTACTTTAATTTTAATTTACAAAATGAAAATTATTGCCGTAAAGAGGTATAAATATGAATATAATTAAGATAAGAAATTAAAATTAAGGAAGGTGATATAGTAAAGCAAAGTTGGTAATATTATTATGAAAAAGTATAGGCAATGAATATTTTTTAACTAATAAATCAACTAATAAAAAATAGAATATTTATAACTCTTGTTTATAGAACATTCACAATAAAAGAAATATAACATCCGAAATCTAAAGCAGTCAACAATTAATAAAAGAAATAGAGCATCTGAAACTTATAAATAAAACATCCAAGACCTAAAAAAATAGAACATTTAATATAAATTGTTGGCTGATATTGACTAATTTTTTATTGGTTATTGTATTATTATCCATGTAGTGATGATAAAGTTTGTTAAATGATTTTGACATTATCTGTTTCTTTATTTTGTATGTGTTGTTTCCATCTGTTTGGTGTGTTGGGAAAATGGAACCAAATAGATGCAGGCAAAGTCATCTAAATTAACGGTATCACACAAAGTGGAAAACTTAATATTCCATCCAAAAAGGCTCCCAAACTGTTGCCTTCATTAGGGTAACAACGCATACAGCTATTCCATATTTTCGTTTTACTTTTGTTTTCTTTTTCAAGGAATTGAAACAAAAAAGGATGCTCATGGATGAAGAAGGAATGAAAAATTCAAGTGATTTTCACTCCCAACCGAACATACTCTCTAAAAGAATTGCTACTCAAGTTCCATTCCATTTATCTTTTAAATGATGAGATGATAGACATGCATAATCATTTTTGTTTCTTTCTATTCTCATTGGGCGCTGCATAAAGTTGTATATATATGCAAAACACAATAATATATATATATATATATATATATATATATATATATATATATATA
>JASCZI010000017.1:54591-76540 GCA_036250425.1 Stylosanthes scabra
TGACTACTACCCTTGGTTTGAAAAGATCTAAAACCCTTGCCTCCATAAGACTGTGGAGACTCATTTGGCCCTGTTTGAGCTAGAGTAACAAGAACATCTAGCAACCTAGATAATGTGGACGAAAGGCCTTGTACTGATTGAAGCGAGGAATTTTCATGTTCACAGAAACTTTCTCCTGTGCTATCTTGGAACCCATCTGAAGGAATATCTTGATCATTAGATATATTGGAATGAGAAGAAAGAAGGTGTTGACTATTTGTCATGTTGGAAACAGTTAGTGCAAATTGAACAAGGAATTGATATCCATGGGCATCACAAACATCCTGCTGCAGTCTGACACTACCAGCCTCTGCAAACCAAATACAAGATATCAGAACTAGCCACATGCAAGTCATAGTGGGGTGGCTAAACAAGTAAACATAAATCCTTGAAAAATTAACCAGATTTTAGACCATGAAAATTGCTACTACATCTACGGGAACCCCAGTCATTCCGTTTTCTTTCTTCTTCCTTTTCTTTTTTCTTTTTTTCTTCAATACCTTAAAACGTAAAACCAAAAATATGAATAGTAAATTACCAGGTCTATATGACAATGCCACACATGCGAGTAACAAATCAACAATGCCCATGGTATATGCAGAATCACCACTACGAGGATCAAATTCTTTCACAGCCAATAAAAGAATTTCTATCTGCTTGGAGAAAAGATAAATGACAAGATATTACTAATCAGGAAGACAAGTTATTTCAGACTATGAGACATGATTTTCCAATAGTTATTTTTCAATACAGTTTGACTAACTATAGGACACCCCCTCATAACTTGCTTTTTGGATAAGCAGAAGAAATTTCAGTACTGATGGAAAGTTGGAAACATCACAAAAAAAGTAAAACAGATTTCTATAGATACTACTAGGATAATCCTCTTCTACTTTAAAAAGAATGTTGGTTGAAAACTAGCAATTATACCAGATGATGCTCTCGGATGTACTTGGCTGTGCTTCCATTGTCATTATCCAGAAGAAGACCAAGTATCTAAAATTATGCAAGCAACAACATGAATATTCCACAAACAAAACCAGATCAAACTACCTTTATTAAGAAATATTAATAAAACATTTTTGAAGTACCTGCATAGCATGTCTATGAAGTTGAATACAATGCAATGGAACAAGCCCTTCCTTGTAGCGAGAGAAAACTATCAAAGACCCATTGGACACCATTTGAAAAAGTAACAGAAGTGAGTCATCCTCTATTAAATTCTGTGCTGCTGATGGATAGCTTGCTAGTGCCTTCATAATGTGCACAACACTTCCCTCTACCTGCATAAGTAAAAATAGTTTGAACAGGAAATATTTACAAAATAGCTTTAAGGTAAATTAGTTGGGCCCACTTAATGAAAAAAATAGTAAAAGATGTTGGCTGCTGTTGCTGCCACAAAAATGATGTGCACAAGTAAAACCCCTGAGGACCCCTATTATTCATAATAAAGTTAAGCCACGTTTTGAAGTCCTATGCTTTTCCAAAAAGGTTTGGACTAGGGCTATATAGAGATACAGATTATGAGATAACAGCAATTGGAATTTAAATCTTCAATCAAATTTCATAAGCATAATCTATCAAAAGTCTTCCCAACTAAGGTTGTCATCAACACGAAGTAAGAAAATATTCCATTTCCAAGCCTCAAGCAACTAGCATTCAATGAAATGAACATGCCGACAGACAGACAAACATAAAAATTTGCATATCAGGGAGAGAAGAGAACCTCAAGCTGGCGAACTTGCCCAACCTTGCCACTATGACATTTTTGCAACTCTGATGGCCCTTCAGCATTTGACTGTTGAAAGGTTATATCAGGGTCTAGAAGAGTGCTGAGAATATGAACAAGAGAGCAGAATATTCCAGAGTCAAGCAAAGATTGCTTGTCAACAGGCTGCAAAATTAATTTACGGCTTAACAGTGCTGCTTAATTCAAACTTGTAAGGAAAAATACACTCCACTCCACATTAACCAGAACATAGAAAGCGAGCCACGAATGAATATATATATATATATATGAGGAGGGATATATTTACACTAGTGTAAGTGTTTTTTGACTTACACTATATATATATATATATATATATATATATATATATATATTCAAACTTGACAGATTTCATAGTCCTTCTTAACCACAAAGCAGTTATCACTACAAATAATCATTTTTTTAACATTTTAATTTAAATATTGTCTAAAATCAAATCTTGTAACAAATCATTCATGTACAACAATAATAATAATCAACCCATAATATATTTAATGCCGTTAGTTTTACGTTCAAACATGCTGTCTGCTTTTTCTGAGCAAGACTTTTGATTTCTACTCATTTGGGTGAATGAGTCAAAACTCTTTGAATTAATGCATACCTCAGATACAAGGATCTCCAATGCAGACAATAAATTTGCTCCAGTACTAATGTCGTTCTGCAAGAAGCATATCATAGTGAAATTTTAAATAAATAATCAACTGAAAATGGGCCACAATATTCAATTAACATCTAAGTCAAACCTTTGTGTCTTCAGAGAAATACTTTAAGACCTGAGTAACATCTAGAGATCTTTTCCTACTGCTGACTTTTAGCTTCTCTATATCTGTAACAAATGCTCTTCCAACAACAAAAGAGAATATATGGGCTTCAACTAACCTGTGCACCAACAACAATGTCAAAAATCCATTAATACACTTCAATCACGAAAATCTGTAAGAAATTTTAGATTCAATAAGCATTGCAAATATATATATATGCCCAAAAATATATTGTCTCATAAAATTTTTTCTCAAGATCATTGGAGAAAGAAATGGGAAGCCACAAATAAACTCTTAAGTAGTCAAATTTATTTTGTAATATTATATATTTAAATTTACTCCTAAAAGAATGAAAAGGTAAATACTTCTTCATCTTCTCCAAGACCAACAACAACAATAACAAACTCCACAATTAAGCACTTCTAGTCTCTTACAATTCAATGCAACAATCACCAAGAGATCATTCACTTTAAGCCCACAACATAGCATCTTATTGTTTAAGTTATGTCTATAAAATGTAAGCATTTTCACCTTCATCAATGCTTACATATATACAGCTAAGAGCATAAGTAGCATTACTGTACCATGCACCAGAAGAGGGAAACTAACAAACTAATATGTGCATCCAGTTAAACATTTTATGTGTTCAGTGTGCCTAACACAACCTCATAGTAACTAGCATCTCATCACAAGTTATCCTACTGCAAATAAAATAAGGCAGACTAGAAATACAATGAAGCAAAGAAGAATTTGTTTTATTACCTGGTGAGTAAATGAGCTAAGTTAGCATGCTGCTTTACTAATCTACAAAAGATATCTACACATGAATTCAAGGCGGCTTCCTTTTTCTGCAAGTAAACGAGGCAGGATTAGCAACTCATCATTCAGTGTAACATATCATACTAGATGAAATATCCACAAGACCATCAGAGAAACTAAAAGAACCTTCTCAGAGCCGGATGACCGAAAAGCATCCCAAGATCGCTTGAATGCCAATTCCAGTTCATGTATTTCCCTGGTTTGAAGGTTGAAAGATCATGATCATAAAATTTTACATCTATGTAAGCATGAAGCAATGCACAGATAGATTTGTGAAGTTAATAATTGGCGCATTTAAAGCATTTGGTGAGGTGGTATGCTTGAATACCAAAATTTACAGCGGGATCCACAAAGCAGGACGTGGTTAAGGTTTGATAAGTGAAAGAGTAAAAACCCTACTTGCAAAAACTTAGAAATAGAAAGGAAATGCAAAGAGTGAATTCGAAGAGAAAAGAAAAGGGGGATGAACCTGGAAGCAGGAGATGAAGAGGAAGAGGCATTGGCATTGGCATTGGCATTGGAATCGCGAGAAGTGGGAGAAGAAGCGGAGGAAGAAGGAGCGGAGGAAGAAGAATGAAGTGGCGGTTGTTGAGTGAAACCAACCCTGTCTTTGATGTCATTAAGCAATGTCACCCATTTCATCCTCGTGTTCCCCCAATTTTGAATTTTCTCAGATTAGACATGAAATCGAATCAATGCTGCCATTAATTAATCAAACAAAGATCTAATTCTTGAATTTCTCTTTTCAAGATTCATCTGTTTCGCCGGAAAAGAAAAAGAAAGAAAAATTGGAGAATGGTTGAAAGAATGAAAGAAAGAAAGAAAGGGTTTGTTTTTGTCTTGTGTCTGCGACTCTGCGTCTTACGTGATTATTTTCTTCCCTCCGTATTCCGCCGCGGGAAATCTTAATTAACAATACTTTATGTAATTTGTTAGTTATAACCTTAATTTAATCACTTTTCACACACGTCACCGTGGGATAGATACAATTATTAATAAAAAAAAAAAAAAATATATATATATATATATATATATATATATATATATATATATTGTTGAGTGAAAATGCGATTATTAATTGGTTATATATAGATTTTCTCGCTCATATTTTATTTATTTATATATTATCACGTAATAAAAGTATTTGATTATACCATGTAATTTTAATGAATTATAAAATAAAGTGTGGATTACTGAATGACAAATAGTAGTATTTCAATTAATTAATTTCTATATAGAATATTATATAGGAAAAGAAAATTTGAACGGTATTTGCTCTGTAACTAATCGGCAATGCAAGTACTTAGCACAACACAAAACTTTTCTTTTTCTTGTCATCGAAAAGATATGAATTATTGAGAATTGAAAACACACACTGCACAGTAAAGAGAAATGCAAAAGCGGTAATAATTTAAAAAACCAGAAAGCATTGTTTCACGTAAAAATAATGCATGGCAGTTGGCACTATAAAATATAATTGGATTCCTTATTAGCTTATATCACATCACATATAGAATCCTTATTAGTGTGTTAAAGGGGACATTAGATGATGAGAAGCCGAATATTGACATAAATGTGCATGAACTCAGTTGATTCCAAATCTTAGGTCGCATTGTGGGAGGTAGCTATGCAATTCCAGTGAATAATGAATAGTTATATTGGAAGCTTATTCACAGTACATTGCTTAACATGACGAAATTTGTATGTAATTGTAATTGTAGAATGAAGAATGAAGAATGAAGAAGTAGGGGGTTGGTTAGACTCTGTTGTAAGCAAAAGATTTGCTGAAGAGGCGACGAATGTAAACGACTTGCAATATACTTGTAGCAGCAAACAACACATATTCCAACACTGTGTAGAACACTACTCTTCTTCGAGTGCTCTCATTTGCTGTATCAATCAAAATAAATAAATCAATTAATCATAACCAAATTAATTAATGAGTCACAATCATCAAGAAGAAGCTAAGGTAGCTAGCTTACTATATCGATGTCTAGCATCCCTGGCTCTCAAATACTTCTGTTCTGATACAATAGACTCCAATGCTTCTCTTAACTCGGCAATCTTCACATTGATAGGGTCCAAATGCTCTTCACACATATACACACCATCAACAACCAAATTAATGATTATTAATTGGAAAAAATAAAATAAAGTACAAGGTAATAAGAGACCATCTTTAGCTAAATCATGCTCGTTAGGAATGTGGCCAATGTGAATGTAGAAAGAAACAGTCTCAGGAGTAGAAACAGGGTTAATAAAGCAGAATTTGTAAATGCCGTTATGTGCAGCGTTGAACTCAAACTTGTCCCCAGACGTTCCCTTCAAAGAGTACACCATGCTTCCACCTGGACCTGTCACCTATACATACACCCCACCCCAATCACGGATAATTAATTAACCTTTAATTTTTTGTTATGATTTAAAATAAATAATGTGTAATGTGTGTGACATAATTAATTAATTAAAACGAAAAAAGAGGAAGGAAGTTAATACATACGGTAAAATCAATGCCGGGATGATCAGAATTCCAGAAAATATCATGGTCCATGACAACAAAACTGCCAGAAACGGTGTCGCCATCATGAAAAACATGCTCTGATACGCATTCCATATCGCTTAAACTGATGGACAGAGACAATCCCTTTGAGATCATCAACCAAAGGAAACCCAACAACACAATAATGCTGCACATCTTTGATGAACAGGATATCACTCTTTTCTTTTTTCAAGAATTACAACTAACAATAATGAATAACGATTCATGAAACAAGTGCCAATTTTTGACGGCTTAATTTATGCTTCACTTGTTTAATGGGTCCTTACTTCCATCTATAAAGCCGCTCTACTCTTTTTATTTATCCAAATAAATATGATAATTAAGATGTTAAACAGGCCTCCCAGCCCAAGCAATGTTAAGGGCCCACATCCATTCCCTCCTCAATCCATGACACCTTCACAATAAGGCCTACATGTAAATGTACGTCGCTATTTACATAAATATTTTTTATATATAAAAATGATAGTTAAAATATCTCATCTCATACATATTATTATCACTATTACTTTTACGTGTATAATCACCATAATCATAACGTACATGTCATTCGCTCGCATTATCATCATTATTGACAATTCCATGTTTGCTTTTATATGGATAATCAGTCACGGTGCAAATATCAATTATGTGACTCTTGTTTGAATCGGCTCATCAGTTTCATCTTAATGCATGTTACATTGATTGGAACCAACACTTTTAATTATAATAACTAATTTGAATTACTCAAGTGTTCAAGTCTCTGACTAACCAGAAAATCTCTTCTTTTTTTTCCCATAACTTTTAGTGTACGTAGAGCAGGTAGTTGCCTAATTCCATTAAAAATAAAAAATAAAAATAAAAACAAAGATGTACAATGAAAGAGGGTTCTTACATAGACACCAAAAAAAAAAGGGTTCAGATACACATTTATAATTTGTTTTTCATGGTATACCTAATTTGGCAGGTCAAATCAGGGACTAACCTACACGAATGTGACCTTAATAAGTTTGTTTTTGGTTACGTTCTTTATTAACACAATATACATAATTAATTATAAAATTTCAAACTTTAGAATCTAGTTAAAAATTTAGCGAGAATATAAAAAGCTTTAAAAGAATTTAACCTAATAAATGAATAACAATAACAGAAACAATTATATAAAACCGTAATATATAAATAAATAAATGGATTTATATAGTTCTAATAATGTGATACTAATAATAAATTAAGGAAATAATTAAAAAAATAGATATTATTAAATGAATACATTACGTGATTCCAAGTGTAGAGAAACCTTTATACTTGACAACAATATTCAATATTGGTGCGACTAGATACATCAAATTTCTTCCATAAATCAGCCATAAATTTTAAATTTTAAATATAAAATTATAACAAACATGTATAGATTTGATGTCTTTTATATTCTCTTTAGTGTCTAAGATAAAAGAATTTAAATTTTTAAAAATCAGTTATTTCAAGTAAAATTCATAATTTAAAAATCAAATTTTAAACATTAACATAAACATAGATGTGTTATTTACTATCATATAATTTTTATATAAGTCAAACAAATATTAACCACACATCTAAAATAATATAACTGAATAAAAAATAAATTAAAAACACATCTAAAACTTATAACTTTTTATAAGTCAAACCTTCAAGACACATCCAAAATAACTTAATAATTCACAAAATAAATTATTAATACATCTGAAATTTAATTTTATATCATCTTAAATAATAAGCATATACATAAATAGATTTTACCTTCAATTAAATATATTTTTAATATAAAATCCTCTAAAACACATGATGCAATTCAAATTTTTTTTAGTAGCAGTTAAAATGGTAACACCACTGTTTCTCTCTCCACGCACTTACTAGAGAAAAAAAAGGAAAATAAATTGGAAAGAAAATAATAGGCTATTAGTTAGAAAAAATATTATTTTTTTTTGATAAGAAACGAGGCAACAAGCCCAAGAAAACTACACTGGAACTACTTTGCTGAAGGACAAACCAGTAGCATCAGCAGTGAAATAAGGAGAAATACTAGCAGGTAAACTATAAAATACATGACAACCAAAAACTAAATCATGGCCTCTAGAAGCCAGGCGATCAGCACAACTGTTTGCCTCTCTGTACTCGTGATGGATGTCCCAAGAAGCAAAATTGCTGCAGCGATGTAAGATAGTCTTCACAAGCGCACTAGCAGAGTGGAAGGAGAGGTCCACATGAGAGCAAAGACTTGACACAACCTTGGAATCAACCTCTATACTTAGGTGGGAAATATTCAAACTAATAGCTAAATCAATGCCAAACAAAACTCCCCAAAGTTCAGCTGTAGTGACTGTGCAATTGCCGATGTTAGCACTATAACAGGCTAAGAATCGACCATCATGGTCTCTAAGAATTCCTCCACACGCGGCTTTCCCTTCTTTTGTTACTGAACCATCCGAGTTTAGTTTAACAAAAGGCATGGCAGGGGGTAACCAACGTATCTGCTTCTCCATAAAAGTACCAACACGACTTCTGGAACGCATAAATTCATTCTGAGCATAGTGATAATCTCTGGCCACAAAGATAGCAGCAGAATGGATGGAATCCTCGCTAATAGCTTTACCAGGTTTGAAAATGGCACAATTCCTGCGAAACCATAGAGAATTCATTGTGCAAATAAATAATAGGGGCCAAGGTATACCTTGGTAAAAGGATTGAGAGGAAATATTTTCCAGTAACCAATCATGGAGCGGTTTGCTGAAAAAGGTTCCCTGGCTCAATGTTATATCTATGCTCTTCCATGTTTTAGCAGCAACTCTACAGTCACGGAAAACATGGAGCACAGATTCAGATAAAGAACCACAGACACAACAAGAGGCATCTTGAGTCATATGTCTTCTAAAGCGCTTTTCATTAGTAAGCAAAGCATTGTGAGCAACCAGCCAACTGAAAGCACGAAGTCTTTGAAGGACAGTACTTCTCCAAATCCTTTTAAAGAGATCATCAAGTGGATTGTGTATAACATCCACATCAAGAGTAGAAGCTGATTTGAGGGTAAAGTCACCAGCAGGGCTATGCAACCATGCAATACTATCTTCCCCCAAATTTAATTCCGGGGCCTTCATAGCAGCAAAGATAGGATCCCAATCCAAGCCAAGAACATTATGGATGCGATCATAATTCCAATTGCCCCCAACAACAAAGTCAGCAACCGTGTCTGTCAAATTAATAGCATTTTGATCTTGGAGACTAAAATCAGCTAACCGGTGAACCCCCGGAATCCAATGCTCAGTCCAAAATAGAACTCGAGTTCCATTGCCCAATCTCCAAATCAGATTCTGTTGGAAAGTTGCCCAGACCTGTGTTATACCCTTCCAAACATTAGAACAAGATTGTGGTTTCTTGATGATGGGGAGATAATTAGTCCCACAATCATATTTGTTACGGAGTATCCGTACCCAAAGAGCATCTTGATGCTGTATCATATTCCATGCTAGCTTCATCATATAAGCATTATTCAGAGTTCTGGCAGATTTCAAACCCAAGCCTCCATGATTCTTTGGGAGACAAATCTTCTCCCAACTAAGAAGATGAGTTTTACGGGCGCTAGGATTATCACCCCATATAAACTCTCTGCATATGCCATCAATCTTTTCACAAACCTTAATAGGCAATTTCATCGTTTGCATAATGTATGTTGGAATAGTCACAAGGGCTAATTGGGTAAGGATAATTCTACTCGCAAGTGAAAGATTTCGAGACTTCCAAGAACTCAGACGACAACTCATTCGATCTATTATGAATTGAAAGTCTTCTTTCTTAACTCGGCCATGGAGAAGAGGGACTCCTAAATACTTCCCCAAATTTGAAGTAAGCCGCATGCCCAAAGCAAAACTTAACTCAACTTTTCTTTCAAAGGAGACATTGTTTGAGAAGAAGACACATGATTTATCAAAGCTAATTTTTTGACCAGAAATTCTGCAGAAGAGATCAAGAATTCCCCTCATTATATTCACCTGATCCGTAGAAGCTTTTCCAAACAGAACGATATCATCAGCAAAGCAAATATGGGAAAGCCCCGGACCTCCTCTTCTAAGATGGATTGGTTCCCAAAGATTATGCTTCACAGCAACCGAAATGATGTGGGAAAGCCGTTCCAGACAGAGTACAAAGAGATAAGGCGAGAGTGGGTCGCCTTGACGAATACCCCGAGAAGGAAAGAAGGTGGAGGAAGGTGTACCATTCCATAAGATTTGCATTTCAGCTGATGAATAACAATGATCAATCAAGCTAATCAAAGATTCCGGAAGCCCTGCTTTAACTAGAGTATCATGAAGAAAGTTCCAGTTTAACCGATCGTATGCCTTTTCTAAGTCAATTTTAACAGCCATGTAACCAATAGTCCCTTTCTTGGAGATCATCGATTGGATAGCTTCCTGAGCGATGATAATATTATCCGCACTCTGTCTTCCCGGAATGAAAGCACATTGAGAGGGGCTGATGATCTTTGGCATGATAAACTTAAGCCGTAACGCAATAATCTTAGTAATGAGTTTGTAGGAAACATTACAAAGACCAATTGGACGGAAGTGGCTAAAGGACTCTGGGCTATCCCTCTTGGGAATCAGAGAAATAAAGGTTTTGTTGACTTGTTTGATAGCCGAATGATTGTTGAAGATGTGAAACACCCAACTTATCAATACATCTTTAACAGCCTCCCAGTTACTTTGGTAGAACATAGCCGGAAGACCATCAGGCCCAGGGGCCTTCCAAGCACCCATGGAGAAGATGGCAGAGGAAATTTCTTCATATGTTACCATCCTGCTCAAAGAGAGTGAGTCCACTTCAGATAGAGTTGGGAAAAGCCCAGGAGCATGAAGTTTCTCATATGGCTGATCAGTTGTGTAAAGGGTTTGAAAATAATGAACTCCCAGATTCTGGAGAGTTTGAGGATCATCCACCCATTCTCCCAAGTCATTTTTCAGCATCTTCACACTATTTCTTCGTCTTCTAGCTGTAGCTGTGCTATGAAAATAAGAGGTGTTTCGATCACCAAAATTGATCCACTTGCACCTAGAACATTGCTTCCAATATATCTCTTCTTAGATTAACAAAGTCTCAAGCTCTTTCCATAAGATAGATTGCAGATCTTCAAGAAAAGGATTGGCTTGGAAATTGAGAGATTTAAAGATTCCATTAAGGTGAGATAGCAAACGGGATTTACATCTATTGATGTTCCCAAAAACTTCCATGTTCCAAATCTTTGCAGCATCAGTAAAATTAGAAATATGCTCATGCAGGGAATTAGCTTGATGCCAGGAATTATTCAGCAGATTTTGGAAATCAGAATGAGTCTGCCAAGCTGCCAGAAATCTGAACGGGCGATTAATACTTCTCATGTTGGAGTTTGGATCAAAATTTAACAAAAGCGGAATATGATCTGACTTCAGCTTAGGAAGATGCTTCACAACAGACAAATTAAAATGTTGTGACCAAGCATCATTAGCCACAAACCGATCTAAACGTCTTCGCGTACCACCGCGATGCCAAGTGAAGAGCTGACCTTGAAAACCCAAATCTTGCATGCCACAATGACGGAGGCAATCTGCAAAAACGGTGAGTATCCCGAGATAGCTGGGAGGTTCCTCCAGTATCATTCATTGAGAGAACACAATTAAAGTCTCCACCTACACACCATTCTCCAGTAACAGATGCAGCCAATTCCTTAATTCCAGTCCATAAATCAGTCCTGGGACCAAGATGGGGCAAGCCATAAACCATGGTTAGAAACCAAGAGGAATCTTGACAGTAGGCTAAGCTGATATGGATGAATTGTTTATGAGACTGCAAAATGTTGACATTCCAGTTTGAAGTATTCCAAAGATACCATAATCCTCCAGCAAAGCCAACACCTTCCACAAGATACCAGTTTGAGAACCCAAACCGTTTAGCGATGCCTTCAACCTTTTTACCATTAACATGAGTTTCTATCAGACAAATAAAGTGAGCCTGATAGCGAGTAACCAAATCCCTTATGAGAACAGGGAAGCCTTTATTACCTACTCCTCTGCAATTCCAAGTTATGATATTCATAGATAACATAACAAAAAATAAAAGAAGAAGGGACAGCAGCAACATTACTAAGCATGTGAATTTGAGGCAGTAGAGGAAGCTACCACCAATTTACGGTCTTTATCAGTAGCCAAATTGGCTTCCAGAGAAGAAGAAGAGCTCCGACTTTGTGAAAGGGATTGGGCAACCAAAGCATCTTCATGAGACGGAAGATAAACGTGGGAGAAGGCCTCTAAACCAACAGCCATAGGATTAAAACCTGGAAGAAATCTCGCTTGTTTGATCATTTCCAGAGATAGCTTATAGTCCTCCTTCTTACGCTGCTCGTCAGCAGCTTGTTGAATCTTAGCAACTTTCGAAGAATTTGCAATCGCCTGATTCTGCTCACTGTGTGTTTGCTTCAAAGAGGAAGAATTTCCCTTCTTCTCAATCGAATGAGCTTTGGGAGCCAACGCCTTCTGAGACGAGTTCCTCGGATCAGGTTTTCTTGGCATGGGCTTCTTTCCTTTGTCCAGCGGTGTGGGCCTTGTCCCCGCAGAGGGGTTAGTCATGTTTGTAGAAACTGGGCCTTCCTCATGGTGATTATCCTGGCCCAAAATGTCAAACCTTGATCCCATTGCGTGGCCTCTATCATAGTTGCCATTTTCGGTTGAGCGTGATAGATTGTGAGATTTCCTGCGCTTATTTTGCTTAGCCAACATCCAAGGTCCGAAAGTGGTAGGATTACAATCATTATTAGCATCCTTTAATTCAAGATTCGAATCTTGCTTTGAAACCAGATTATTGGGAGGATTCGAATTTGAATCATTAGAATTACCCGCTGATTCCGTTGTATCCGTTCTTGTCTTTTCCAAAGTGTCATCGGAGGTTTCCATCGGAACTGATTGCTGAACCGGAGTGGTTGGTTCTTTCTTCTGAACATTTTTGCATTGATCAAGTCTATGGCTGTATTTCCCACAGCCAAAGCATATGAGGTGTAGACCTTCATATTCTACTTTGAAATCACGACCCAAAACATTAATAGCAGGGACAAGTTGCCATCGGAGATCAACTTCCACACACAAGCGGGCAAATTTTCCCCTGGAATGAATAGAAGTTGTTTGGTCAACCTTTAACATAGTTCCAATCTTACTTCCTACCCTCCAGAGGAATTGATCGGTGTAAAGTTCGACCGGCAGCCCTGGTACACGAATCCAGACAGCAATCTTCTGAACAGAGTGGGAACTAGGAGTAAAGAAAGGTCTCCACCGTTGAACTAGTAAGTAGTGATCAGCTATTCGCCAGGGTCCTTCAAAGAGAGCATGGCGATAGTCATTTTCATCAGAGAATCGGACAAGATAGAAATCTCCTGAGAGATCCATAACTCTTACATCACCTTGTCGTCGCCACTGTCTTTGAATCCATGATTCAATAGACCTGAAAGCCAAGGTCTTTCCAAGGAGTTTCACAATTAGAGATGATTTCCATGGTTTACACATGAATCATATTCTTACAAAGAAACCTCTATTGTTGGTTTTGGATCGAAGGGAGCTACATCATCAACAGCCTTTTCTTCAAATTCCAAATCCTCATAATCATCAGCCACCATCTGAACTATTTCATCCGGTGAGAGCACCAGACCAGTCTCTTCACGTATAAGAGAGTCTCTATAGGAACGAGATTTCCCTTCGAAAGTTGCTATTTTTTGTTTACCGTCAGCTTCAGCATCTACTGACATTGGACCTTGTTGAACCATCGTATCTAGTGTCTCCTCATTCACATCAGGCAGCACATCATCACCGTTTGGTTTAGATTTCTTAACGTTCTGCCGCTCCAACGTGAGTTTCTGGGCCGCTTTTCTTCCCACCTCTTTCTCTCGTTCGCTCATGCAGAGAAAAAAGCAGCTGAATCAAAATAGTCTAGTCCCTTTTCTAAAACATTATTAGAAAAAATATTATTAAACTTATTTATTTTAAATTAAATTATGTAGATTTGTCTCCTATTAATAAGGAGGATAACATTTTAAAAATTGATAACTAAATATTATAGATGAGTTATGAAACAAAAATTATGGAAGTACAACTTTATTGATTCAATATAGCTCATCAGTAATGTGATGGAAAAGCAACATATCTAATCTAATAGCAAAAAAAAAAAAGGTCTGAAACGTTATATGCTAGTCACTATAATTATTTATTGACAACAACTTATCGAGAAATTACATTATTCCTGTCTATATATACAGAAGAACTAGCTAGCGAGAGCTTGCTTCTTATATATATGATGATTATTTTTTGAACATTTAAGAATGCTTTTGAAATAAGATATGCAATTCAAACACAAGTTGTTTTGGGAGAAAAATAATGAGGAGGTCAGGAGGAGAATATGAATTTTGTAGGCATTTTTTATATTTTGCCGTGGGATATAAAAAATTGAAGTAAATTATTAAAAATGTTTCAATATTTTGTTTATTGTCTCTATTTTTAAATAAACAGAAAATATTCTTTGTGATAAAGAATTTTGCATTTATCTTAGAGCGAGCTAACTTCTAAAATTTAATTCAAATATGAAATTTGTGTAGTTTATAGAATATTCTCACATTTTTTAAGAATAAAATAAAATAAAATAAAACAAAATATCTAAAAGGGCAAAGAATACTGTACGTACAAACCAAAAACTAACCCTAATGTAAATAAAATTAAACTCGCCACAAGTCCATTATTCTTATTTTTTGTGACTAATGAACAAGAGCACATAAATATCTCAGCATAATCTGTCTGGCTTTCGAAAAATCAGAAATCTTCATTCACCAGATCATGCAACTCACAACCACAATGTAATTAGTCCCCACACAGACCACAAATGTACTACTGGTAGAAATCAAATATGAGGAAACCCCCAACAAATTATTTTATTTAAAAATAAATAATAAAAATCTGCACCAAAAGGTTTTCAATCTACTTTTGCAAGCGTGTGAATGTGGCTGTGCATATACCTAATCACCAATGTAGGGAAGACACTACAATTCTGCAACAGAAAATAATGATCATCACTTTCAATAATTATTAGATCATGCTCTATACTGTGACACGTTTCATCTCGAGATCCCTCCAATGGGAATCTTCAACACATGGCGGGGTTATCACTTATCACTTACCTAACTACATGGTACTAAATGTAACATGATGGAATTCGTTTTTTGATGGTTGGTGTCCCATTATTGTTAATTATTCTTCTTCTCTTAATAAGATCACCTAGCTAGTGGCAAAAGTAGTACAGAATCTATCAATGGAATAGAAGGATAAAGTAGCATCACACATAGGGATTAGAAGAAAAAAATATCAAACCGACAAGGTTAACCGTCAACTGATGGGTCTTCCCTCTAAAACAACATAACATTCAGTTATGATTCTTGCGATATCAGGATCAGCAACTTGATACCCAGTACTCCTAGCTCTACATCTTCTCAATCATATCTACATTTGTTAATAAGGCAATATAGTAATTAAAATGAATAGTTTTCTATTATGATATCATTGATGAACTGGGTGCAAATTGAGTTATTAAAATATTTTGCAATTATATATATAATATTAATACATGATGAAATGAGATGCATCAGTACATACAGAAGAGGGTTTGAGTAGGTTAAAAACATTAGAAGTGAACCTTGATGAGTAATAGTACCGCTATCACTACCACAGAATCCTTGTTCCAATCAACGCCTGCAACCTACCTAAATAATCAAACACATTAAGCAAACTCATGAGAAAAATTGAGGTTCTACCAATATTAGTGCTACAAATGGATGGACATTAATTAAATGATGAGAGGTTAGAACTTATTAGATAGAAACACCAAAATGTAACCCCATAGTAGATAATATATCCTGGCTCATGATGCTGATTTTACTGTCTTGCCCACCATTTAGCTTGAACTCCATCCACCAGATAGAAACTTGCTAAAATGAATAAATAATGGTGCTGATTTGTTTCACTTAGGACTTGAACTACCCAAGTAACCCATCCGATTTGTCAATACATTAACATCCTCTTCTTCATCTTGTGAAATGTCCATTTCACCCTCATAATAATGCTCACTGAACAACTCTTCCCAGAAGCCTTCATCGTCAAGCTCCTTGTCAAGCCTCTCTTGTTCATGCTCATCATGCTCACTCTCACTCTCTCTCCTCCCTCTACCATAACCTTGCATCTCCAAAGCCAGAACTTGAAGCTCAGAAACCCCAAACTCACCACCACCATATCCACCAAACTCTGCTGGATTCTCAACCTTGACAGTGCTGCAACTTGGGCCCCCTTGGTCAATGGGCCTCCTCCTCTTCTTGGTGATGGCATCCTCGAGCTCCTTCCTCTTCTCCTTTTGCTGTATGAGTTGCTGTATAAACAAGGGGTTCTTCATTGCTTTGGCCAAGAAGGCCATCATCTGTTGCTGCTTCATCTCAGTAGCTTTAAGCCTTTGCTCCATTGTCTCAAGATACGATCTCGTTGTTTGTTGCTGCTGTCTAAGCCTCACAAGCTCCATCATCAACACCTGCTTGTCGCGCCTCAACCGATCGATCTCTTGGTCCAATCCGAACCGCCCTAATTCGAGGCAGTGACCCTGCTGCGACTGTGAAGCTACTTGCGTTTGGATGGGTGGCGGCGGCGCCTTCCTTCTCCTTATGGTGGCTAATAGGTGTCTGTGGCCCCTCACAAAGCCTTCATTAGCAAATTCCCATTTATCTGGATCAATCTTTCTAAAACCCTACAAACAAATTTCAAATCCAAACAGCAGAAGCAGGTAAGAGAATTCGAGAAACCACAAGACCAACGGAATAATTAAATATTCAATCATACAGTGCTTTTTAAAGTAATTAATTAATAATAATAATAATATCTTCTTTTACTGAGAGTGGTTTCTTAATTGGGTTAGAAACAAAGGATGGCTAATTTAAGACTTAAGAGACGTAATTAGTGAATTAATGAAAGAGAATATTAGACAAGAGTACTTACGTAAGTATTGAGCTGCCTTACGAAGCTGGAGAAGTTGTTATGCTTGAAATATCTCGGAAGGAGCCCTCGAGAGAAGGCATGCGGATCCCAAACCACGAAGCTTGTGCCGCTTCGGCTCCACGACACTATGTGGTCTGTGGCTGGATCCTCCACGGCCTCGAACGTCTTCGTCAGGAATGGAGGTGGCCCCACTTCGTGGAGCCCCTCCATTGGCTGCGGTGGAGGAACCATCCTCATCTCCTCATTTTCAACCGAAATTGGAAATGTGGACGATGAGGAAGGTTCCTCCAGGTACTCTTCTTTCACCGGGTACAGATAGTTCATTTTCCCAAAACCAGGTACCTACCGCTGAATTTGAATCAATATGAACACAAAAACGAAAAAGAATAAGAAAGAATGCAGGGGAGCTCTGTTTCCTTAAAGTCGTTTAGGAGTGGAGGGAGATACAGTCAGTTTGTGATAACTCATAACACGCACACAGTCACTCTCTAACTCTAACTAACTCTTATCTATGAACAAAGCCATTGGCGAAGTGTTTCAAGTGATGATTAAATATATGAAGAGGAAAATAGTATTTGTGAGTTCCAAACAAAACAAATTGAGATAAAAAAAAAAATTAGAAAATAGTGTTTAAGAAGTTTCTAGACATCTCGCTGGGAGCAATGATAATATAATATTGAAGAGCCCCCCTTTCCACAAATAGCAAGTGGATGAGAGAGAGAGGAGAAAGGGTTTCTCACTTTGTTGGCTTGGAAGGTTCTGGAAGTTACAGCACGCACACGGTGGAGGTCATAACTCATTACTGGTGCGGTTGTGGTGCTGTGGGGGAAGCCCTATTATTTTTATGGTGTGGGGTTCACATGTTATTATTATCAAACAAAGCTGGTTTTGGTTTCGCACACAGATTCAAGCATTCATCTCTTATTCATTTCATTTAACTAAATATTATCCCACTCTATTTTATTTAGATCCTATTCAATTTTCTCAACCCAAATAATTAGTGCAAAATTATTAGAGGGATCAACACACTATTATTAGCTTTGTGGTGCTTGGTCAGCAGCTCTCATATTTCCGTACTTATACAAAATCTAATGTCAGCTCATTTGTCAGATTTTTTAGGGTTATAAGTCTAATATATTTTTAAATTGTTTAAATGATGAGAGTTGAGAAGTGCTCCACCAAAATAATAAAATTAAAGGGAAAACCGGAAAATTGTATACATTGACAAGTTGTTGCTATTTTAAACCTAATTATTTAATATGATATCTATTATTTATTTATACAAGTTCTGGCCTGTTCAAATTATTTGACTTGATAACTGCTTCTTTCTTTCTATACAAATCTAATTATCTTTGCTAACCAAATCTAACATTACAACCTTGCATATTCAGGAAAGTTAACCTCCTATATATAGTAAGTCAACGTAGATTTGTGCTTGTATACCTCGAATTTTATATTTATAAAATAAGTTTTTTTTTTTGACTTCAATGTATAAAATAAGCTTGATTCAATTGATGCGCCATATTCCGTCCAAAAATCTAAACTACGAGGGGGAAAAACAACGATTACATCACCTTTATGGCAGACAATTGTAAGTGATAATAATAATGCAGTAAATTATTACACTACTTTTGAATCTATATATATATAGAAGAAGAGTGGTAATACAATTCGACCTCTAATAGTTATTACATTCCATGGTTGTACATTATCCGAGTCTTTTTGTCTATTATATATTTTACAATTTTTATTCTTTTATATAGTAAACAAATTGTCCAATATATATGATTATAAAGGCAAAATAAAGTAACCTTAATCTATTAATAACCAAAAAAAAGCAACCCTTAATCATTCTCAACCATAGAGTTTGCCCTTGATATATTAAAAAAAAAACAAAAAACAAAAAAAGTACCAACATTCCCTCCATTAATTCGTGGCTCATATTATCTTCAATACAACCGCACCCAAGTAAAAAAATATATCTCAGCTGGTCCTTGAATCTGATAAAAGTTAAATAAATATTTTAAGAAAATATATGAAAACAAAGTATGGCACTTGGCAATTAACCGTTGTGACACGCCATTAATATATATATAATATAGTCCATATTCATACCCTTGGAATATGAGTATGAGCGAATTTGGCACGGATATAACCAGAAGCATCTTTGGTTCCCACCATTATGTCCAACTTGCATTTTTTAAATCTTAAACCTAATAAGTTAGAATATTATGTGTTTTATTATATATATTGTGACCTAGTTGATGATTATATAATACTAACTGATATTGGATGACCCAACAAAATTAAAGAGCTACTTATCATAAGCGTTGGCCCCCTCATCACTTCTTACTTCTCACACCATGTAATAATGTATCATGTATGTATTATAATATTATTGTTGAGATGCTATTGACAAGGGAATTATATATATTATGGTGATAAGCCCAATGAATCTTCTACAAGGTTCTCGTAGCTACTAGAATTTCTATCTATAACTAATAATTGTTATTAATTATAATAATATAAGTTGGGACACTAATTATTGGTGCATAAACTATATTTTAATTATTTTATGCGTTTTTAATTTCCTCCTTTCCCCTTTATCTTTCTTTTGTAGGCGTATGTCTCATCATGTGATGGTTACGACTTACGAGCTTAATATATTAATATATACGGTGATTACTTAATTACTGACTATTACTTATGGTCCTATATAATAACTTATTGTATTTTTTTAAATGATTGAATAGTATATAATAATATTAAGAAATTATTTCTGCTTGAACTATTTTCAGGAATATAATGTGTTGGTATTTTCATAAAAACCTTTTCGACCATTATTACTTTAGAATGTGGACCAAAATATGAATATGATGTAGACTATATATATCTGGTTAATCAATTACTTGCTTTCAGCTAAAAAGTATTATAAAATAGAATAATAATTTCTTGTTATGAAATAATTAAATAGTGATTACATAATCTATATATAGTATCAGACCAGCTATTTTCTTTTTCGGTTTTCCCGTGAATGCTAGCTAGACTCTTTAATTAGCTAATGGTAGTAGTTATTTCTTGTGATGAGAAAACTTTGCTTTCTTGACTAATAATTAACTGTTGATATGAGGAACGACTTTTGTAGAATATTCTTAAAAAAACTGAAAATGATTTTATAATACTACTCTTTATTTAATTTAATTTTCGTTTTAACATGATTTTACATTGTTTATTTAAGAAGTACACGTTCTTAATTATGAGATGCTATATCTAAATAGCCATATTTGATTTATCTACGTATAGAGTGTTGAGTTTTCCGTGTGAGTGAACACCAAAATTAGTCTCACGTTAAAAAAAAAATAATAATAAGTTAAAGTGAGAAGTTTATAAGATAAGATATTTACTAACTTAACATCTTAAAATTTTGAATTGGATATAGTATTTTCTTATGTTATGTTCTTTCACTTGGTTCTCCTAGAATAAATAGATGACCAATATATACAAGCTAAGTATATATGAAGAACTTTCTCAATAAATTATATATTTATTTATAATAATGGAAATTTTGAGCTCTAAGTAGAGTGAACTACATCTTAGAAAACATGGAATGTTGTGTTGAATCCCACTGACGTGAAAAAAGAATCCCAATCATGCATCATGCATCATGCATGCAGGCAGGGTCAGAAGAGTCCTTTATTTATTATTTGAATATTCAAATGAATCAAACCTCGACTCCTTATTTTTGGATTCAATAAAAGAAGAAGGAGGAGAAAAATAACAGTAAGGAGATAACAATAATATGAGTGAATGCAAAAAGTGAGCACTGAATATGATAAATAAAATGATGTGTAGGTAGGAGACAGCATGTAGATTTTATTGGGTGATAATATTGTGAAATTAAAAGTATATGAATAAGTAGAGTAATAGAGTTGATTACAAATTAGTAGCTAAATCAATTCAATTTAGAGAATATATGGTTCTGGGCTGAATGAGACAAATTGAAGGACCCCACAGACACAGAGAAGAGAACACTGTAATGTTGCTTCCTACCAACCAAGAATAAGGATTTGACCAAATTAGCTCTCCCTTTTTCTGCTTTTAATTTCCCTTTTGTGAGAAGCAAGTACAACAAAGAGTTTTTTTGGTGACTAAGTACAACAAATAGTTTAAACTTTAAAGAAAGAAAATTTACTAAAATGTTAACATTAAAAAATTATTCCATATATTTTTTAAAAAGATAAATAAATTCATTTAAAAAATATAAAATCCTAACCACTGTTATTCCTAAGCAAAAATCTTTGACCTTTTTTTTCCTTTATCAAACTGAAGAATGGCCAGAATATTCCTCCTTTATTATGAATAAAATAATTACGCCTTCTAACAAAGCTAACAAGATTTCTTCTCCCTGTTGAATCCAACAAACAAATGGTAGATAAAGATCACATCTTCACACTCATGAAATTCAAGGTCAACAATTACAAAATTTGGACCACACCCTCCAGTTGGGAGAGAAAAAGGGGTAAGAATTCACATGCTCATATTGCTATAGACAGGAACATAATTTAACTATACTTTCAATTTTACAAATTTAATCTTCTTTTTCTTTTTCTTCATGACTTAGCTGATGTCAGTACAATGTTGTCACTGCCCATTCTTCATGGTGTGTACAGCAATCACCATTCATTGCAACTTGCAAGCCAATGTTACATTACAGGTTTCATTTCCCAAAACACACACACAAACAACTACAAACAAAAGGTGGTGTTGATTCTTTCTATAGTGTGTCTTCATGGCTCATGGCTATTAACTCTGCTGTGCAGTTCCAACATTTCTTGGTGGTTAGGGTCCACGGAGAGTGCGGCACGACAGTCTCTCAGTGCACCCAACACATCCCCTTTGTGTTCATGGAATGCTGCCCTTAGATGCAAGAGGTGCAAGTCAGCTTTGAATGCAATGG
>JASCZI010000017.1:76550-119944 GCA_036250425.1 Stylosanthes scabra
CGAAAGTTCGGCAATGGCCTCATCTTCCTTGCGGTTGTCCATCAACACTGCAAACACCATACCACATCACATGCTTAAAGCAAACAAAGCCAAACAAAACACACACACTTTCATTTTCAGCATTACTGTTACAGTAGTACTAGCTGCAGCAAAATGCCAGCAATAATGGACAAACATCTAAAAATTTATAATTTTAACATTCAAACCACAACAGTGCTGCGTATAATGATGATAACTATATGTAACATCAGAATAGAACAGAACTCAGTATAGTAGTGACAAGTTCCAACATTTTTCTGGTCCATATAATTTTGAAGAAAATATTTACCAGCAGCACGGTATCTGTAAGGATACACCCGAAGCGGATCTAATCTAGTCACCATCTCCAGATCCGCCTGTGCAAGTTCGCGGTCACAGTACTCCGACCTCTTCTCGTAGGCAGATGCATTGTTTTTCGCCTTCTGAATCAGTTCAGTCATCTCTTTATAGGCAGCAGCCTTATCTTGTTTGAGATAATGAACACGAGCAAGACCCTGATGGGCTCGGGTATGGCGGATTTTAAGGGCATTGATATAGCAATCAGCTGCTGAGTCATATTTCTGACAGTCAACAAAAACGCTTCCAAGATTGTTCAATGCCTGAAAAAACAAATGGAATAATTATAAACTGCAATGATGACAACTTCAAACTTGTCCTTGTATATCACTTTAGATTTTTCATATTAGTATAACCAACACTTCAAACAACAGAACTTCATAGACCACATCCAGGATTTTCGCGAAGTTATCAAAGCTTATAATCACCACAGTATGCGAATTTACACATCCAGAATTTAGGCCGCAGCAAAGATACGGATGGAAAGCCTTTTTTATTCTAATGTCTTGATATATTGTTTGACGGCAAAATTAAAGAGACGAATGCAGCATCTAGAAAGGTCAACTTCCTAGTGAATGAAACTGAGACAGCAATAATGCATCTACCATCGTGTTCTTGGTTTGGGTTAACAAACATGAGAGAACTAGAAGGTAATAATGATCAAATGGTAATATCAACTCCTTTAGCCCAATATTGGGGTACAGTACAATGGTTGAAAACTGGAAATTAGACGACCAGAGCTGCGTATCATAATTCAAAAACAACATCACGGGGATAAGATGGCAAATCAACCAAAAATCCAGGGTGAAATGAACATAATTCCATGGGCTGAATGAATCAAATATAACTGAAACGATCAGAATTCCAAGTAGTTATCGACTACAGCAAGGAGTAAAAATATCATGATCAAATAGTCTTCATGCTTCAAGTCTGTGAGGGCTACTTAGCCGAGGGCCTAAGGAGGCATCTTAGTTATATAACAAGAACCTTCACCTAACAGCTTATTCTATTCAGAAATTGGAAGTCTGCATGCATGGCTAATGGCTATTAAGTAGTGAAATATTTTCTAAAAGTAGTACAACAGAACCATACCTGACCTTTGCGCAAGTTATCTGAAGGACACTTCAAGGCATCCTCCAAAAGTGAGATAACAGTTGTAGAACATGATGAATCTAGACTAGAGTCAGCCAGGGCATAAGCCTTCAAGAAGAAGGCCTCGAAAGACCTTTTAATACTAATAGACTCTTCAGCTTTATGGAGACCTTCCTCATAATGGCCTGTATCATACAAGATCCACCCCTCATATACAAGCCGTTCATACTCACTTGATGTGTGTTGCCGAGCTAATTGTAAACTCCGCATGGCCGCCTCAGGACAGTTCAGCCTAAATCAAAGAAATGTGTCAGAGTTATAGGGTGCATTTGTTCGAGATTCATAAAAGTGATTCTAATTATATTTTGAAGAACTATACAAATATATGAAAAGGGATTTTTTGGCATTAAAAAATCACAACCAAACACTAGTGCATAGTATATATAAAGAAGGCTCCTTTTTCTTTACGAGGTTCTAAAAAATAGTGAAAATTGACATTTGACATTGCAACAACTAAAGACATTGTAAATCTACGATAGTTCTTTTCTCATGTCCTACAATTTTACGAATTGAGTGTGCCTTTGTGTATATGTCTAATTGTCTATGTTGTGCCATGTGTCCGTGTCCATGCCAATGTCCATGCATAATTATTATAGATGTAGCTACTTCAAATAGATAGATAATCCTAAATTCATCTAACTGCCAAATAGTTAGCTACCATTGATCTACTGTTGAAGTTATGCAACCCAATTGTTTTCATATATACTAAACCCCGTCTACCAATTGATGATAGTTATCAGACATGCATAGCATTCAAGTCTTTCACCACTAATCAGTTCCTAGTGGCTACAAAATATTCAAAACATACCTCAAGAGAAGCAATGACTGTCTGAAGTATAAAACACCTTTTGCTGCATCAGATTCAAGCATCTGGTAAATAACAGATAGAGACCCAATATCATCAACTGCAGACCAACAGTCGTATAACCGCGCCCAACAGTCTGCTGTTGTCCAAGGTTCAACATGCTCACGCACTAAGGTACAGAGCTGGGATGCAGCAACACGGCCCTCAAACATTCTATAGTCCGGACGCAGTGTAAGAATAGTTTGGATATCACAGAGAGCTGCTTTGTAGTCCTCAAGAGTCAGATAAATAAAGAAACGAAGTTCTAGGCATTCTAATGAAAGCTTGAACCCAAGAATCCGATTGATTTCTTCTAGTGCGGCTTGAGCATTCTGCGTCCTCATTAAACTGGCAGCCCTATACATATAAGGATATATAAGAGTAGGGTCTAGATCAGTTGCTTTCTCAAGGTCCTCCCACCTTATATCACCATCACAATATAGTGATCTCTCCTGGTACATCCATCCAAGCGGAGTAACAGAGGCAATCACTGAGCTGAGCTTCTCATAAGATAAAAGCTTCTCACCCTTTAAATAGTCTAGTCTAGCTAAACCTGCAATGGAATACATATGGCCAACTCTTACAGCCCCCTCAAACAAACCACGTGCTTCATCATATTCTTTCCTCAAGAATCTTACACATCCTAACTGATGAAAAGCGAGCAATCTCTGCTTGTCATTTTCAGAGAAGTCAACTAACCTTTCGAGGAGATGAGCTGTTGTGTCTGAACTAGAATTAAGGTTCATAGAAACTTCACTTAAGAAGCAGAATAGAGCGAACAATCCTGGCCCGACCATGACTTCAAGCTGCTGCCTATTAGATTGAATAAATATCTTCACCACACGATTGTCATTCAAACAGTTTGGAAGATCACGTAAGAGGACTTGTAGACAAGAAGCAGCAAGGATAACTGAGTTTTCATCAAGAGCATATTCCATGAGCTCCACAGCATCTTCTTTGGAGGAAACTAAGGATGCAAGTCTTCTATCGCAAGCATCTTTGAGTCTTTCACAACAATACTTATTTGCAAAAACTAAAATCTCCAACAAAAGATTTGGAGGAAGCTCAGGTAAACTTCCAGCCAAACTAAAATAACTTATTGCCCTCATACCTGATATAGATATATTGTTTTCAGACAAATCTATAGTATCTGAATGTGATTCACTGAAATACCCTTTTAGCATTGCATGGAATGGTACTGAAAGTTCAGAAATCTTTTGTCTATCACAAACTATCTTCTCATCTTCTATTGTAAATATGACATATTGTGATACATCGTTCTTGTTGGTCAAAGTTCCCTCCTGGGAACTTACATTTCTATCGAACAGAAGATGAGATGCAACATCTACAGGCCCAAACTCCTTTGCACATTTACCACAAGTGCTTAGCAAGTCAGCTATTAGTTCTTCCCCTTGCTTTTCATATTTCAACCATGCCCCAAATATAATCTTCTCATGAACAGTGTTGGCTCTCTGCCAAGCTCCCCGGAGACTTCTACACATCAGCTTAACCTCCCCAAGGCCCCTAAAGACCTGATATTGCAACAGAAATAGATTCGATCGCTCCTGCGGAGAACATGACTCAAGTTCTTCATGGATTTGAGCTAAAACCTCCACATAATCAATAGGTTTATAGAATGGCAGTATAGGTGGCTGTGGAACCTTGATTAGGGATTCTCTGTGGTATTTCAAAAGAAAACAACACACCAACAAAAATACTCAATTAATTGAATCTGCAATAAGCTACAGTTCACATTGAAATTTAGGAACAGGGAAACTTACAATGAGGCAGAAGAGGACTGTGATGAGAGCTTGGGAAGCTTCCCTCTTTCAATATGAAGCCAAGACTGTGGATTTAAGGCATTTGGGTGTGCTTCTTTACAAGAATCAGCAGTGAAGAAAGTCCTCATGGGGCATAACACGCGAACCAAGTCCCAGATCTCCACAATGAGTTTTCCTCCACAAAAATCAAAACTTTACAAATGGTGGCCACATTCCCACTACCCCAAGCCCATCAATTTCCAAACCGCGAAATTGCAGTAACAGTTGTTTTCAATAGACAAAAAGAACAATGAATCTCAAAACAAAAGGTCCTAACTTCGATGAACTAGATGCAGATAATAAGAATAATGGGCTATTGATCCCATCTACAATAGGGAACTCTGCTTAGGCTTATGCTTTTAGTTTGAGCTGAAAAGAATGAGTACCCAGAAATGGGATGAGAAAGATCTACAGCAGAAAAAGATTCAACTCACCGAACAAGTGCTGAATCTGCAGAATCAAAGGGTGTTGTTTGCTTCAGAGCATATTAGAGATGAAACTTGAAAGTGAGAGGGAATAGCGAATCAAAATTGAAAAGATAAAATAAAAATTGGGACTTTAACTAACTTTGGAGTCGTTTTTTGTGATTTGTGAAAGGGAAAGTGTCTGAGCGTGGCTCTCATTCCGTTGGAAGAACCTTACATACAAATTGCAGACACTGTTTCTTCATTCTTCTTCTACTTGCCCCAAAAAAAATTGAAACTTGGAACTGTACCGCTATATCCAAAAACTCTTTTTTTTTTTTCCTTAAGTAATAAAATTGGATCATAGTGTTTATTAAGTCATCAGCAATCATCTTAATAATAATAATTAATTTTGTCAATTTAAAGTGGTTTAATATTATTTTTTTCATTTTAATTAAAATCTTGAATTTAAACCTTATTGACTAAAATGATTAATGCTTAGGCTCAACCGCTCAACTCAAACTAAATAAACCAATGTCAATGAATTTAATATTGATAACCAAATTAAAATACAATTTAAATCCACAGGCAGTATACACTTAAATGTGGCAAGTATATATAATTTTGAAATGATTATACGCAATTGAATTAGAAAAGAAAATTAAGTATTCTTTAAAAGAGGTTTTTAAATATTTTAGCAATAAAAAAATAAATGTAATTTAAATAGATTCACCCCAAATAAAAAGAACAAACTGTGAGGGAAAAGTGATGAACAAAGTTTTAAAAAAGTTAGTTTTATAATTAGAAGATTAAAAAAAAGCTGAAAAATGATAAATACGAACCACAAAATTACATGTTATGGATAATGAATGGAGAAAATTGTCATAATCTAACTATCTAAGTATCATGCGTTCGCGTCGCATCACAATTTATATAAAAAAAAAAAAAATTCAAAAAAATGTTGTTAGTGCCATCTTTAGTTTTTCTTTACTTGTTTGATTGAAGTTGAAAGTTGATGTTAATTCTACCTGCCATCAACTATAGCAATAACAAATTATTTTAATAAATAAATGGGAAAACAATAAACATGTTTTACCGACTGACCAATCATTTTCAAGCACGTTCATTGTAACAAATTCCAGTGTGTAAACAACTTTAGAAATGTCCTAATTGTTATGTGGTATCTTATAATTACTTCTTAACATTTATTCTCAAACTACCAACCAAAATCAAAGTGGTTGAATGGCAAATAATTCTGTCATCTATTCATTGGGCTTATTATTTTTGAATTGTAATAACTTTACTAATTTAATTTCAAGTATTAAATATTAAATAATAAAAATAACGTATTTCTCATATATTCCATATACAACTAATTAATGACTACAGAATCCATTATTTTTAAGAGTGATTATATAGATAATAATTATTAAAAATTACAAACAGGAATGGTGAGTCAAACTATAACATAAAATAAAATAACATAAAACTTTAAACACTTCTAGAAATATAACACTAACTTACTTCTTCTAATACATAGTACCAATAGAGATAAATGTCAGATAAATATATTAAAAACATAAATATTAGGTTACTAATACTTTTTCTTATTTAAGTAAATACTGCTCAAATCTTTTATTTTTTTAATACTAAAAGTACTGCTAAAAAGGAAATCAATCTTTTGCATATTGAGGTGGATCAAGCTTGGCAGGGGAGAGAGTAGGATCTTTCAAAATAGCATGAAAATCCTCCCATAGGCCCTTCAAATGGGCCCTCAAGAATGCAACAACCAAGCCACCAACAGTCCTCCTCATGAGATCCCTAGGCCCAAGCCCATTCTTGCAAACACACTTTGACATGATTCCCCCAATAATCCCAGGAATCTCATCATCCAACATGTCCATATGACCATACTCTTTAGCAACAAAATGGGCACAAGGTGGTTTACACTCTCTATAAAACTCCTCATGGTTCATCCCATCAGGGGCACATGACATCCTTGTGTAGCTATTGGGCTCAGGGCCCAGCCCAGTTCCGATGACCGCAACGGGTATTCCTAAATTGAAGGAGCGAGGCACACCGGTGAGAATCTTAGGGGATGTTTGGGTAATCTTGCACTTGGTGGGACCCGCCACAGGGTCTATACCTATGAGCACTGAGAAGTTGAGCTTGGTTTTTACGTGATCAAGTGCCACGGCAAACGCGGTCTTGCCTCCCCTACTGTGACCCATTAAAATGATGCTTTCCAGTTTGGCTTCAACCTTTGGTGGAAGCCATGGTTTGAGTCCCTCCACCATCCAATCAATCACTTTTCCCACACATTTCACTTCGCACGGCCCTAACATTGGTATCATGCTACTACAAAGCTGTTATTATATCAAAAAGTTTAGTCATGTGTAACGTAACAATTCTCAACTACTATTATTTTTATATTAATAAAAATGTAGGTGTTAATTAAAGATGTTAGGATAAGAGTTAAAAAAAATATATGTACCAGGTTAGGAGTAACAATTATGAATCCATGTGAAGCAATGTGTCCAAGGAGCTTAGAGTAGAAGGAGTTCCGAATGGCATAACCATGGCAGAACAATATGACTGGGTATGTTCCTGCCTCGGTTGGTGCGAACACTAGCAATGGTTTCGGAGATGATGACTCAACTTTCAGGATCTTCCAATGCATATCTCCTTCTTCGAAAACATTAGTCGCTAACACCGGAAAACACGATGCCATTAATTAAGACTTTGATTTGATGAGTATTGAGAATTGAGAGCAGTTGAAGATCTTAAATAATGTTAAGCATGTATACGTACCATATATGATGTGCTATATATTTGGCTGCATATATAATCGTATAGCTTTATCTTTTTAAATATATAGAAAGATTATATTAACAGCAATTACAATATTGTATAAGATATTTTGGAAAGAGTACGTAACAATAATTAGTACGAATTACAATAATTCATTGCGTACGTTCAACTCTGTAGGAATGGACTTTATAGTTCAAAAAGAAGTCATTGAAGACTCAAATCCACTCATATGCCACGCTCATTGTTAATTGATTAAGCGTAATAAAAGACATAATTAAGCAATATTATTTTCCAAATAAGACATATATAGAGATAGAGGCCACTTGATGCATTAGTATGATAACCTAGTTGCCGTGAAATGAACGCTATGCCCATACAGTAATTATTCAAATGTAATGAATATTTAGAGTCACAACAGTGAATTACTCTTAATTAGACAAATGAAGGTTAAACAAGAAAAATATGAACGCAGTGGCCATCACGCACTAAAAATGGAAGAAAGGTGTTCATAAGAAACAACTCTAATGGAAACAATATAATTAGAGGTGGTCCAGATTCCCCTCTCTCAAAGGATTCTTGTTTCTTGCGGATAATTATGCATTAACGTTAAGTCTAAATCTGGAAAATTGTAATAGCCTTAATGTGAAATTTTCATCGGCCACATGCTTACGCCTTTCACATAATTCCTGTACGTTGTGTGCATTTTCGCAGCTGCAACTTTTTGTACTCTTGCGTATGCTCGCAATTTTCCATAACCATGAAACACGGACACTTCGTTGAATTTATGTGTCAACATGACATTTGTCAATATTCGTTCGACACTCGTGTTTTTAGTGTCTCATTCGTGTCCTTTAGAAAATAAAAATATATCTTCTTGAACACACTTGACTGACACTCTAAAATATCATCACATGTCCGCGTATTCAACTTTATTCCTAACTTATATTCTTAAAATGAGTTTAAAAATAATAAATATTACTATTTCTTAAAACTAAAAGTTATCTTACGTATTTTATATATATAATTAAAAAATATTAAAAATACTTTAAAGTAATAATTTAAATTTTAATATAAATGAAATATTAAAATATTATTATAATTTGATTAAAAATACATTATATTTTATATATATGAAAAATTAAAATTGATATGTCGTCGTGTCATGTGTTGTGTCTCGTGTCCGTGTCAATTTTCGTGCATCATAGCATAATAATCACCGTACATTAATAAAAGCTCATATACAAGATTAAAACAGGGGCGACATTTTATTTTAATATCTACATTACTGAAAGAATATAAATTTATAAAAAAAAGTATGTTTTGTTATACCTATGCTTGAATAAGAGTTTTCTTAATTAAAATAATTTCACAAGATTGACTTACCTCAGTTATTATTATTACATAAATTTAATTTATAAGCTAAGAAGTTAGATTAATAGACTATATATTAATAGACTAGTATGATATAATAGAATAAATTATAATTTTTTTACGAAAAATATTGACAATTATTATTGGTTATTTGTGGCCTTCTGCCTAGACTAAAAGTTCATCATTATTTTTCACTGAAAAAAAAAAAGATTATGAAGTAGGCAAAAGGCAAGCAATTTTAATTTAGAGAATTGGGCGGAGAAAGAAATAAGGTTTGAAGAGGCTCAAAAGACAGTTGAAGTTGACGTAATGACGTAGCCAATTAAAACCGTATGTTGTTGATTGGTTAATATTTTTTGAAAGAATAATTTATAGTGGAGCACATTTTTATATTCCCTTTAAATATAGAAATAGAAAATGTTTGAGGAATTGTTATATTCTTACGTGGGGATAAGAAGATTTAACAGTAAAGAAAGAATTAGCGGCGAGGGAATAATAATAAGAAGTGAAAGAAGAAAGAAGTAGAGACTTGTATTGTATTCCGTTTCCCTCCCTTAACGCTTTAAGTATCTCTGTTTTCTCGCTTTTTAAGGAAACCAAACCCCCCTTCGCCCCTTTCCCCTAAAAACAAGAAGGAAACCGCCATGATTCCCAAAAGAGACGTAGAGGAGGGCGGTGCAAGTGGTGGCTCTGCCCCTCCCCCTTCCGCTCGGCCTTTGTACCCCATGATGCTGGAGAGCCCCCAGCTACGGTGGTCCTTCATACGCAAGGTGTACTGTATAATCTCGTTGCAGCTTCTCATCACAATCGCCGTGGCCTCCGTTGTTGTGTTTGTTCGGCCAATTGCGCACTTGTTCGTCGCTTCCACCGCTGGCCTCGTCGTCTACATCGTTCTTCTCATCGCCCCTTTCATAAGTAACTTCTTTCTTTCTTTCTTTCTTTATATTCCCTATTTAATTTAAATTTATTAATTCATTTTATAATTCATAATATTGGCAGCGTTGTGGCCGCTTTACTACTACCACAAGAGACACCCAATCAATTACTTGCTCCTCTTCATTTTCACCGTTACTATCTCCTTCGCCATTGGACTCACTTGTGCTTTTACTAGCGGTAATAACTAGTAACCTTTCCTTTCCATTAAATATTAATTCATTCAATTACTAATAATAAATGATTACAGGGAAAGTGATTCTAGAATCTGTGATATTGACTACCGTAGTAGTCATCAGCTTGACTCTCTACACGTTCTGGGCTGCAAGAAGAGGCAAAGATTTCAGCTTCCTGGGGCCCTTCTTGTTCGGAGCTCTTCTAGTTCTCATGGTCTTTGCACTCATTCAGGTTGTGTATCCACTTGGTAAGGTCTCAGTCATGATCTATGGTTGCTTGGCTTCAATCATATTCTGTGGATACATAATATATGACACAGATAACCTTATCAAGAGGTTCTCCTATGACGACTACATTTGGGCCTCTGTCTCCTTGTATCTTGACATCATCAACCTCTTCCTCGCTCTCCTTACTGTTTTTAGAGCTGCTGATTGATTATCTGCTGCTCATTGCTCAATACTTGGTTTAGACAATAGTATTTAGGAATTAGGATTGTTAACCTTGCTTCTGCTTTTGCTCCATTTGTCATACCTATTCGATGACCGCTGTAATAATCTTTTGGTAACACAAACATTGAATATATTAGATCACAAAAGCTGTTGCATAGAAATTATGAGAATTCTTAGGACTTGAGACAAGACATAGTTACCCAAATAAATAAAAAGTCCTACAATTGCACAAATTCAGACAGCAGAGGATTTTCGCTTAAATTACAACTTTACTTGGGTCCTTGCCATAGACTAATATCCAAGGTCAAACACATGCATATAATTGAATTTAGTTCAGCAGTCGGCACTAACTAGTATATATAAGATGCATGGTTCAGTTCCTAAATCTGTTTTGTCTTTGTGCAACAATGGAAAGAAGCCTGGACACCCCTTGAGTCCAGATATCATATTCTCTTTGATTTCTACACTCGAACTCCACAACCCCCCTTGCATCTGTCTTCAACCCAAAGTACTTCCGCTTTTCCCCATCTTCAAGCAGGTGTCTCCCTGGCCATGCTGGTAAGTCTGTGCAAATATCTAGCACAACATCTGCAAATTCAACATTACAAAGCATTTAGTTTCTGTTTACCATCAGGATTATTATAAGGAAAACAAAAAGGTAGCTTACTCTTTTTCTTTTTGGTAATGGTTCCTGCAACATGTCTGCTCTTCATTTTCAGCATCACCTGGCCTGTTCGATGTATGTAAACAGAAACTATTTTCCAGTGAAGATCGCCTGCAGTTTTCATCAATATTGTGTTATTTTTGCCAACAAAATAAAATTGATTTAGTCCTAACAGCAGCATTTGTGATTGATATTTTGTTACCTTTGCGGGTTCGTTTGAGTAACTCACTGCCCTTAGCAAGTAGCTCTTGGCTGCAGACGCCTAGAAAATTTTCTCCATTGAGAATCTCCCCACTATCACTTGTGCTGGTATTGCTGCTGTTATTATTGTTGTTATTGGTGTTTGTAGTACCTTTTCCACAAATTCCAATCCCTCCTCTGCCTTTCTCTAGTGGTGTCACTGCAGCAATGTTCCATACCTCTTTCAATGCTCTTGCCTTCAAGGTAGCTGCTCCTCTTAGAGCTGCAAACAAAGAAAGTACCATAAGGAGACACAAAAAACAAGAAACATTTATCCTATGATGGAGATGGACTATTGAGAATGCAACTACCTGTTGCAGCTGCAGCGGTTAGAGTAGTGATATCATCATGAGATCGGACATTGACAGCTGAGCTAACCACAGAAGCTAGGTGGTCTCTCTCAGCCCCCATTGCCTCAGCTGCCTCCACGCACTGGGCAGCCACCAATGTGGCTGCAGAGGCCACAGCCATGTCAGTCTTAGCCATTCTCTCATCCTTGGTTGGTGCAGATGAAGCAGCTGTTGCAGCTGCAATGGCTGCCACTGCAGAAGCCACAGCAGCCACTGAGATGGTAGCGTGAAGCTGAGCATTGTGTGTTCTTGTTTCTTCTTTCTTCTTCTCCCTCCTGTCCTTCAACCATCTTCCCACTGTCTTTGGCCCTGAGGGTGCCGTGCCATTTCCAATTGCAGCACTGGCCCTTCCACCATTGAATAAGGGGTGAATGGAATTGTTTGCCCGGAAAAACTGCACACAACATTCATAAGGCTATGCGTTAAGTCGTTAACTACTACTCCTTCGCAAATCACATGTTACCACACTAACACTATCCTTCTCTCTTTGATTTCTATGGTTGTAATTATACCCTAAATATAAGCTAGTGTAGTTATACTCTGTTGATTTAACATTAAGAACTGTTCACAGAGAAAAAATAAACAAAAGAACAGTTGAAAGACAACATAGTATGGATCATCTGTGTCACAGACACTATCATGATTGTCACTGTTGGACATGTCCTATCCTTACTGTATGTTCTGGTGCTCAACTGTTCATTGATTAGTTTCATGAATTTAGAAAGATGGAAGAATGGGACCAAATTGAGAAGCTAAAGTGGTTTGCGTGAATGCAAAGTAAGGGACACAGTCAAATCTCTCTCTTTTTTTTTTTTTATCCATCTTGCGAAGCTTTTAGAAGTAGTAATTTTAGAATACACACAAAATGGTTAAAGAGCTTCGAAAGTGTGAATCTTTTTAAATGAGATTAAAGGTTGGGAAGAAAATTAAAAAAAGTGATGGCCTTGTTGAGCTTCTAAGCACTCTAGCATCCACTTTTCCGTTGTTTCACACTTCTTTTGATGGAGATAAAGTTGGTCATAAGTCACTAACTCTCATGTCATCAATATCTCTAGGGTTGAACTTTGAACAGAGCTCCTAAGTGAGCAGGTTAACGAGTGAATCACCATCCTACACCCTATGATGGCCACATATCGGGCCCCTCAAAGTTTGGTTCCAACATTTATTGCATTTTTTTTTCCTTCTTTTCTTTGTTTTTTTCTTAAAAAAATATTATTATATTCTTTCATGAAAGAAAATGGTACTCTTTAATGTTTGTTAATAAACTTTATCAGAGCAGACAAAAGCAAACGCTGCATTTTATCTAACACAAAAAATGAAAAATAATAAACAAGTAAGAAAGAAGAAAAGGGAAAAAGAATCATGTAATGTAACCACATGAGAGGCATAAGAAAGTTCGGTTGGTCAGGACTGAACTCCAATAATTAAGATATGTTGGTGTGATTTGAAATTTTGAATACTGAAATTGGTTTGTGAACTAGTTACGAAGAAGATGACAGTGAGAAACAAAGAAGGAAGAAGAAAGAGATACCTTAACAACATCGTCAAATTCATCAGAAGGTGAAATTGGTGGGCTGTCTGTTCCGGTTAAGGAACCACCACCGTTGAGAGGCTCACTACTGTGTGATAGCCTTCCAGAAGTTAATGGCGACACTTCCTGCTGTCACATGCGTAACAAACACATACAATTTCATAACTTCAAACTATAACATAATATTGTTAGTTGTATATACTATATACTAGTTTATTACCTCTCTTGCGGACTGTGACATAATGCGTTCAAGGACAAGCTGAGAGGTTGCAGAAGAAACAAAAGAGAACTGATGATGGTTCTTGGAGAGAGTACTACTGCTTGGGATGAGTGATGATGATGATGATGAGAACTCTTCAGAGTCACCACCACAACCGGTTTCTTCAGGAATACTGAGGGAAGAATTTGAAGTCTTATTATTAGGAGGAAGAAGATGATGATGATGATGTGGTGGTGGTTGTTGTTGGTGAGGAGCGAGTGCCTTGCATACCTCAAGGGCTGAGGCACTCCATGAGCGAGACAGGAACTCCATTGGCACCCTTGGACTCTCCGGCAGGTGGCTCCCTCCTCCTGGAGGAACAAACTCCTGCCGCCGACAGTTAATGGTGCTGCACTTTGCTTCCATGTGTTTTGTGGGTTGCTTCTCTTCAATGTTTTGTTTTCAGAGGTGGTAGCAACCATTCACACACACTGACCTCTATATATATAATCACTTTTGGAGTAATGCTAACTAATAAATAAAAATTTTTTTAATATGTCTAACCATTTAAATTGAATGTTTTATTTTTCTAGCTTTAAATGTATTAGATTTTAAAAATATTTATAGAGCTATATTTATATTATTAATTTTCAAAAATTCATGATTATATAACATAATACTTTCTGTTTTTAATGTTTTGGTTTATTGATTAAAATGGAGAATTCTAACTAACCCTCTTTAAATGAGAGGGTAATTTATCCTTCATGATATGGTAAGTTTCTATTAGTTAACCTAATATTTATAACTTTTAACTAGAGTTAATTTTTTTAATAAAATTATAATTAATTTATATTTTTAAATAGAGTATTATTCAATTTTTAAAAATTTCAAAATAATCCCAATCCGAACTCTTTTCCACTAACAAACACAACTCCTTTTTCTTGCTCCCTTCCCCACCACCATGAACGACACTTACATACAGAAAAATGGATCTACAAAATATAATCATATCATACAATTTATTATCTAAAACCAAAATGTTCAATAGAAGCCTTATATCCCAATTCAAAATGAAAGAAGTGATAATAACTAATAGAAAGGGAGAAAGTGGTAATTACGTCCCTAATACATTCGTCATTCACAACAACCCATTATTAGAGAAATGGAGAAAATATTGTTTAATTATTTAACTAAGAGAGAAAATCAGGAATACACTGATTCTATCACTATTTTTATTAATCTATGAATAATTCTATTTTTTGAACCACCATTAAAAAAAAAAAAAAAAGAAAGAAATGCAAGGAGAGTTCACTGTTTTTCGAGAAGGAGAGAGACATAGTGAGTGGGTGGGTTGGGGTAATGGATTAAGTTGGTTGGGTTTGATTATTTAATGATTTTTAAAAATTATATAAAATTTTTATTATGTTAAAATTTAAACTGTAGTTAGAATCACGTATATTCAGTTAATCAATAAGAAATTTTTATTTTACAGAGGGTAAGTTATCCCTCTAAATAGGGGATTTGATAGAAGCATATTAATTATTTATATTTTTTTTAAACACAAATTTTATCATCATAATGACAAATAAAAAAATATATTTTTATCATTTTAATTTTTTAATGCAACCGTTTATTTTCTTTTTCTTTTTTTCTTAGGTTATTTGCAGTACTCCTTAAATGGTAATTGAAGTACTTGTTCCTAATAAAGCAATAATGGCGTAGGGCAGGTCAGCAAAAATGATATAGAGTGGCTTCAAGGGTTAAGGAATGGTCAAACATAGCATGAGTTGTCGTCAAGGATCCCTATAAAAAGTTAAATATTTGGTCTCTGATTTGTTCTAACTCTACACATCTATATACACGATAGCATATATAGGTGCCAGAGACTCACATAGTACTTGCATATTCCACTCAGTAATCACTTTAATTCCTTCCACTACTTGGATTTGCTTATTATTAAACAAATGAAAATTTAGATCTTCTTAGTATTACACTCATTATTAGATATGATCACTTTTGTTAATTATTCTGTGTCATGAATTTAATCAATTTTCTCTTCTTCAATCATTGTTCAACGTAAGGTACTACTATCATTCGCATGACAATGGCAGAGGACAAATATAAATATTTATAGAATTATTGAATGTGGAACATTCCCAGATCCCAATGGAGGCACCCCACATAGAATTATATAAAAATCTTTGTCCATCAGCAGAGACTACTTAGTATGTATATTATTTATTATGAACAAGACAAAAACATAATGGGGACAGAACACAAATGATTTGGCCCCGGTTTAATTAGAGTAATAATGCTAATATATATAGCAGTAGTTGTATTTTATATTTGATCTCATTAATTTGCATTGTTTTCAAATCATCATTATTTTTATTATTAAAAATATTAGTGTAAAAATAAGTGTTAATCTTGGGGAAAAGAATGTTGATGTTGTTCCCGAAAATGAGGTGTAAGAAGGTATTATTAGGGGTAGGTGTAGGACCATTGGATAGGTTAGGGTGAGGGTGTGAGTACTGTAACTCTGAGAGGAGAGTGATGGTGTTCGTTGTTTTGGTAGGAGTTGGCAACGTCCATGGCCGACAAGTTTTCATGTCCAAACAAGTTGCCTTACCATCTCACTATACTATTTCCTACTTACTAATACTAATAAAGCTGTAACTCTGTTCCACCCCCTCTGCTAAAATGCGCGTGCTTTACCTTACACACCTCACCACCCTCCTCCATCCTTTATTTTTAAAAAAATGTTGATAATGCATGCAAGAAAATTAGCTAGAGAGAATTATACTAGTTAAATATGATAAACAAGATAAATATATTAAAAGATATATTGTTAAAACACATGATCTTAAGAAAAGTGAAGGTAATATTTATTTTTTACAAAGAAATAATAGGTATTGTGTGCACTGTGAAGTAATATATATTGATGATATTATATGAGTGTATAAAGTGTGGTCTGTGAAACAAGAAGCTTGGCTTTTCGGTTTGGAAGCATTAGGATATGTCCTTCATCACTACTGACAAAAGTTACCACCTTTATTCCTTTTGCCTCATTTCTCCATCAACATCTGCTTTCTTATTCTCATTTCTCTAAACAAATAAAATTCCCTCTAATAAGCTATTTCATTTTATTTTACTTTTGGTTTTTAATTAATCATCTCCGATCCTTAATAAGTCAAATTTGTGCTACTCTTTTGGACCACTATCTAAGGAAGGAGGAATATATCAAAGTGAGACATACTACTAACTAATGGCAACTCCGTTTTCAATTCACACAAAAAAGGTTATATAGTTTATCTTTTTTACTTCTTTTCTTTTCTTTTTTCTTTTTCCTTTTTCTTTATTTACTTAGTGCTTACTTTTTTCTTTATTTACAAAACCTAGAAACTAAAGGAAGGCCTACCCATGCAAATTTGCAAGGCCCCCTACGCACTCACAACACACTAATTTTCATAATCTGTTTCCACTTTCTAGGTCAGTTGCCCAATGCACTATTTATAGCTAAGCCATAAAAAAAGCTTGAAAGGAATGCATCATCATCTACAAGTAGGAAAGAAACTTATTATATAGATAGATAGATGTCATAATAATGCAATAATATATGTAGCTAGCTATAATCATGATAGTGTGTGTGATATTACTTTAATTGATTGTATATAATCTATTAATAGATTTTTTAAAAAAAATTTTAACTTTGAATTCTAAATTCAATGAGCTTTAATTATTTTCTTTCTAGTTATGTTTTGAAGTTTTCATTATTTTTAGTTAAGTTTTTTTAATGTTTAATTATTAACTAATTTCTAAATTCGATGTATAAAATCTAAATTAATATTTGGTTCTTTATACATTTTCTATTAATTATATACAATCCTAGACATGAGCATCACGGGTCTTAATATAGCTAGCCTCTTATTACTTACCTGACAAATATATCTCCAGCTGACATCAAACCAAATATGAGTGCAGATAAGCCAAAACAGAACAGCAATCAAATGCATTCTGATTATGGTAAAGTGAAGTTGGATTTTAAATTTTAATTTAATAGATCTAGATATTATTGCTCTTATGGAAACAAATAATAATGAAGGTTGCTTGCACTTCAAATCTTCAATATATCTATCTGACTATGATAATATATATTTTGTCGTTAGGTTAGGGATCAAATGTTAGTCTCATATTGTTTAGAGATTATTAAAGCTTAGATAGGATAGTCTGTACTTTATTTTAAGATTAATTAACTTAAACCTAGAATATCTGAACGTACGTACTAAGTTGTACAAGAAAAGGACCACCAATAATTATAATGTCACGAAATTATTAAAGTTGTGACAATTCTATGCTATTTACTGAGAAAATGCAGAGGAGGGCAGGATCTGAAATTCTCAAAGGTATAGATAAGGTTGAGGAGAGAGATTCCATTCTCCGATTTGAATGATGAGAAATTGACAGTAGAGGGATTTGAAAGAAGACAAAGGGTGATGTTGTTGGGATCATACATGTCTGCAAATTAAGATGCATGCATGCCCAAATAATTGGAGTTGGTGATGGAATTGGATGGACATATATCCCTCACTTCTTAACATACGATGCTTAATTAGAATAGAATTGGATCGTACTTTTTCTTTGTCGCTGAATAATATGCCAAAACAACAACCAAGAGAGAAATTCCTTTTACTTTGAAACATTCTTCAATCCCATTCCATCCCTTATATTACATCATCTTCTTCTTTTTTAACATTTCGTACATTTGAATTTCTTTTTGGTCTTGATCTCTACTTCTTTTTTGAGTTGATCATAATAAAGGCATCCAATTCATGTAAG
Source organism: Stylosanthes scabra (assembly GCA_036250425.1). Taxonomy (NCBI): domain Eukaryota; kingdom Viridiplantae; phylum Streptophyta; class Magnoliopsida; order Fabales; family Fabaceae; genus Stylosanthes; species Stylosanthes scabra. The sequence continues at coordinate 94,707 of JASCZI010000017.1, forward strand.
TGGCCCAGGCCCATTGTATAGATTACAGAATTCAGTATACTAGCAACAAATTTAATGCATCCTACCAAATCTCTTGATGATAATTTGTAAACAATTCTATATCTTGACTATCATAATGTGCACCCAGAATTTTTTTATAATTATAATAAATTAATAATTACAGTACATGTTTTTGAATAAATATAAATGTACAAGCATCGATCTCATGGAAAATTGGAAATGCAAATAAGAAAACCACTCTATATTAATGTACACTGTCCTATGGGCCATGACAATGATCATTGATCACATTTAAAAGCATAACTTAACTTATAGAAGAGTTTCTTTGAAGCTTTTGGCCAACCAAATAGCTGTTTCCCTTGGAGAAACCTTCTCAGGCCCAAATGGCTTGAGCAACACTCCAAGTTCATCAAACCTGTTTTGTTGGAGCAGCCTTGCACTGAACTCTAGCAGCCCTTCCAATGCCTCTGCCCGTTGCTGCAATGAAGAGGTGTCGAATCGATGCTTATGATCATCAGCAGAATGTTCACTGTTAGTGTTGTGGACAGTTGCTTTGTCCACAACCTGGATCATGCACTTCTCCTCGCTGGTGGTTGATGTTGGTGATGGTGATGGTGATGGGGATGGGGATGGTACCTTGGCAGTGAAGAAATGATCCTCATACGAGGGCAGAGGGAACTCTGCAATCTTATCGATTCTTGGAGCGTTAACCGAGACATCAGGTGACTCCACACACTGGAGAAGGCCAACGTTAGCTTTAGTTGGTGGTGGAATGGATGCTCTACGAGTTGGTGCATTAGGCATTGTGTGCTGAAATGAAAATGGCAAGTTATAGACATGGTATAATATTTTATTGCAATGTAGTAAGAAGTAAACATATTTGATAAATGTATCATATGATATATGATAATCCTGGAAAATGAATACCAAACTCGGACTAATGGAATTAATTCAATTCTTACTGAAACACGCTTTGAACTGATATGTTCTGTCCTAGATGGTGTCATTTTCTGGCCTCTGGGGGTGGCAGAATCCTTAGCAGTTCTCAGTCTTGAAGGTCTCTGAACAATTGAGGACTTTCTAGCTTTTGATAATTTATAAGTATTGCAGTTGTCATGGACACAGGCAACAGATAGTTCATAGAGCTTCTCTTTTGAATAACTGGAAGATGATCCAATTGCTCTTTGAGTAGAAGAACACTGAGATCCTTGTAGTTCATCAGTTACAGAAACACTTGGATTCAAGGACCTGCTGTTGTCATTGCTTAATGACAAGCATTTGTCTTTGCCAGAAAGAGAAGAAATAGATTCCGGCTCTATGAACCTACTTCTCCTTACATAGTATTTCTCAGCCCATTGAAATGCAAAAGTACTACTTCTCCTGGGGCTACTTAGTTGTAGCTGAATTTTATGAATGTAAGGCTGAAGATGTGGATGATTCAGTAACTCACCAGCCTGTGAAAAAAAAAAAGTGCCACCATAAATTCTAAAATATGCATTTAATATCAGATAATAAGACTATAAATATATAGGTAATGCTGCTCAAGTGCTCATATTCTTATGAATGTGCATAGATGCAAATAAGTGCAAGAACATATAAATTATACAGTTGGCCTAAGCTCTGGATTTTTCCGCAGCATGCTCTTCACAAGCCCTCGGCTGAAAGAAGAGACATATCACAATAAGTCACACAAACCACAAATTAGGTTAGAATATCATGATTATGTAGAAGTAGTGAATTTATAAATGTCAGGTATATGCTGTTCTTACACAAACCAGAAATCCATAATGCATATAGGTGATGAAATATAAGTTAGATAAAACAGGTGAAAATGGATGATGTGTCAAAACAACTATTCGAGGGAAAACTCACAAAGCACTAGAGTACATAGTTGGAAGTGGAGACACTATAGACTTGTTTATTTTGTTAATCAATGCTTGTATATCCTGCTCAGATGAAAACAAGCAATTTATATTATATTAGTCATTGATTTTATGCTATGATCCAAAGTCCAGTGGCAAACATCGGTTAGGATGGTAGCTTACAAAAGCTTTAAAAGCTGGCTTGTGTGCAGCCATTTCATAAATACAGCATCCTGGAAATATTATGATTCAAAGTATAAGCATTGTCAAATTCAATTTAAAAACCATATAGAATATAGAATATGAAATGTCAGAAGAACAAAAGAAATTAAATTACCCAAAGACCAGATGTCTGACTTAGAACCATAGGGTATATCAGCAAGAAGCTCAGGACACATATAAGTTGGGGTCCCAACAACCTAAATTATGATCAAAATCACATGGTAAATTATCAAGACTAAATAAAAAGCTGAAACATCAAGGGAAACAATATTGTGGAAGTGTCACTTACTGAAGAAGCAAGATCATCAGATGTCAACATCTTTGCAAGACCAAAGTCACCTGCATCCAACAAGCAAACCATAAGATTAGCATACATGCTACAAAACAACGCATAACTTGGAAAAAAATCTACAAAATAATAAAATAAAATGTGTGTAATTGTTGGTTTACCTAGACGGATGTCTCGATCTTTTGTAAAGAATATATTTGAGCACTGAACACATAGAGGATAAAACATCAGCACAAGCTGGTCCTCAACTTCCTCAGATATATTATTGAACTTTGAAAACTCCTTTTACCTTGACATCTCTATGAAGTATATGATTTACATGCAAGTAATCAAGTGCCATTAGCAGTTGAACAAGCCACTTACAAAGTTTCTGTGTGCAAGAGTTTATATAGATATCAGTTACAGTTAAAGAGCTTGGAAATAAAAATGTTAAAGAGTATCCATCAGAGCTTAGAGTGACCAACCTCTTCAGGAAAATAAACACCATTAGCCTTTTTTATAGCTTCAGCCCTGTAACAGAAATAGATGATTAAAAAGGCTTCATGATTGGATTGTCTTAATAAATGCTTTGATTTCACTTTCTCAAACACTTGAGTTCAGCGTGAATCATGGCTTACATATCTCCTCCTTCACAATAACTTATGACAATACATACAAAACAACCCTGCAAGGGAAGAATATGAGTAGTTCTGTTAGTAAATCTAGCAAACAGGTATAATGGAAGTTCTGGTTGAAGAAAAGACTGACCCTTTCTACCCAGGAATCTTTATACTCCACTATAAATGGATTGTGAACTTTAGATACAATCTCCATCTATGAACCAAGGAACAAACCAATCATCTTAATTAATCTCTGACAAATTAGAAGGACATAATCATTTTCAGATTTTATATATAAAAAACTACAATCCATATATAAAATTGACAAGAATGAACCAGAATAGGCTTAAGGATCAACTCTAAATTCTCAAGCATTTCACGTACCATGCCAAAACATAATACGGAAAACATACCTCCTGGTGGGCAGATCTACGGGCTCTGTCGGTCTGGCGAGCAAGGCGAATCTTCTTGAGGACATATCTAAAACGTAAGAACATTACACCATGATATAAGAGCTTATCAGCATAGCTACAGGTACAAGTTAACGTGTAATATGTTAACTCTGAAATCAAATTCAAGATATGGATTGGAATAATAGTTACTTTTTCTTTTCATGCCTGTGCTTGACAAGAAGAGCAGAACCAAAGGCACCTTTGCCAATCTGCTCTAGAATTTCATACTGCTCCATTTCACTCAATCTCTTTGCAAGTCAGATTTACACTCCCTGTAAAAATTATTACTAGAAGAGTTAATAATAAGTTCAAGAATTCATTGCAGCAACTAATATAGTGAAGCTATTTAGAATGACAAGAATGATATGATGGCTTTAAAAGGATGACCTAACATATGAATGAAGAGCGTCAGAATTGAAATATTATTGGTTGGTTCAAATGAATTGCCACTTGTTTCATTTAATTGAGGTTTCAAATGTAGTAATGTTGACCAAACTTGAACCATACATCAAATTAAAGGCAATCAATGAGCAACGAATTTGCATTTCAGGTGAAGCAAGGTTCATAGAGAAAACGAATTTCATACAATTTTGCTAGTCTAGTCATCGTAATTAGTAACAGAAAAGCTGCTAAAGGTGATATAAAAGAGGAAGCGAAATCTGGAAAGGAAGAGAGAATTAAAGAAGGCAGAGTACCTGAATCTGAATTGTTGAAAAGATGATTTGGCTAAGCAATTTAGAAATTTTGAGAGAGTATTGGTGCATTGCTGAAGACGCACGCAACACGTTGGCAATGGCAATGGCAATGGTACGTACTGGTGGTAGTTATTATGAATTTATTTATGATTTGAATTAAATTAATTAATATTGAATTTAAAAATGTTAGAAAGAGAGAAGGCGCCAAAACAAAGAGGAAATGAATTAGAATGAAGGCAAAAGGTGCATGGGTACGTCGTCGTCTTAAACTTTAAGGAACTTTCCTTCTTCTCTACTCTGTCGTCTATTAATCATAATTCATAATTCATAATTCATAATTCATACAGCTACTGCTGCAGTACATGTTTTCAATAAATGAACTTCCCAGCGCCCACTTTAATATTTAGGGTAGCATAGTTCTTTCACGGTTAGCTTGTCCATATCTTCTCTTTACCAAACAAATTGAACACTACCTACTTTATTACAATTCGCATACACTAACTTCTTTTTTTGGTATTCATTCTCATACACTAACTAATAACGACAACTTGCTTTCCTCTTCGGGCCTCGAAGCCCATTAAACAATCTCAAATGGGTTCTCTTGAGGCCCATAGTGGATCATGACCACGAAGTACTTCTTTTTTTGGATAAGGAAAAGATAGGCCTATATTTTTTTTGGACTGAGAGCAAGGCCCATAGTACGTACATGACCGAATCATGTTTATTCTTTATTAATCAAGTGCTGATGATTGCCCAAAAAAAAAAAAAATCAAGTGCTGATGATTTTATTAATATACTTAAGATCTATTTAATTCAATAAATGATGAAAATCTCATTCATTTGTATAAATTTATTTTATATTATTAAAAATTAAATTTTGAATAAAACTTTATTTTGGTCATTTAAAGCTCTAATTTTGTCTGTGTTTATGTTTAGTACAACTCTATAGAAAACCCTAATATTGAGGGAGTCAATGAAGTATAATTATCTATATACTTAGTAGCATGCTTGCTCGTGGTTGATTTATTTATATAACTCTATAAATATTATATATGTATGTACTTATACTCTCTTAGGTTATTTAATTTTTACAATTTATAAATATGAAATAATCGTCACTTCTTAAACTAATTTTTATAGTTAAATTAGGCTCGTCGTACCCAATCCTATGGAATTTTCATTCTTTTTCTTATTGAGTGGCGTCCACTTTTATTCTTTTCCTCATCTATGCAATAGCATAAAAAATGAATATCCTATTGTGTATGACTTTTGTTTAATAATTTAGAAGGAACAAAAATGCCAACAAATAAGGCCTACGATAAAGTATGTGAAGTACTTGAAAGAAATTAAAGCATGAAATTGTTCTAAAAGGGTCACAAAAATCATTTAATTAAGCATTAATAAGAAAGTAAGGGAATATACGAAGATATATATAATGGATACGTGTGTCGAAAAAATTAAACTTTGTATGAAATTAAATTAAATTAAATGATGAATTGGAAAGGAGGTATATATCTCAATTAAGTGCGACCAGCCATGTGTGTAGTAGTTGTATTTATATTCCCTACCTAATTGCAAATCACTAGTGCTCTCTTTCTTAGATCCTGTTTGCTTAGCTTGTTATTATTTTGTGAACCTCATTAGTGGTGATATGATACACCTATCTATTTCACATTGTGCATGTGCATGCATCTGGCCTATCATTATTCATTCTTAATTCAGGAGATTAGTAATGATTCCAGCTAGCTAATATATTTTCCTATTTCTAATAATATCAAATTATCAATCGCTTATAGGAAAAACCGAAAAATAACCAAAATAGAATGTCAGTATCAAAAGTATGGTGTTTGCATAATTTACTTCATTAATGTAGATGTTTATCATATATTGGTACATTTATGCTTCTTTCTCATATTTGCACTATTTTTTAAATAAAATTTAATCAGGTCATTTCTTAGCATATTTAATTTCTTCATAGAAGAGAAATTAAAAAGAAAGAATAAGCTAAGGTATTTTTATATAGTCAGTGATGAAAATAGAGTTTACTAATATGATGAGTAATATAGTACTTCGCATTTCAATAATCATATTAATTAAATCATAGTTGAAATATAAGACAACTTTAATAATCACTGTTTAATGGTACAGAATAGCAATAATGAACTTTTTCTTGCACTAAATAATGTGAAGAATGTTTCCACTACTCTGAAGAAAGTGCACATATGTTACATAAATCTTAGCTAATCCATTACACATTTGCATGTGGTATCAGCAAAACTTTCACTTTTTTCCATTGAATTAACTAATGATAGCATTCATTAGCATAAATTAAAATAAGCACCATAAACTGCCTTTTCAACTCAACACTTAATCATAGCCGAAGCAAACCCACACATCTTTGTATAATTCAACCTTCATCATGTCTTGTTTTTTAAAATTAAATAATCCATTATTATTATTAAGATTTAATTTTGCACAATTGATTATATAATTACATCCATTCTTTTAAATAATCATTCACATCATCAATATGAAAAATAATTATTTTTATTGATAAGTCCCAGTCTCATATTGTTGGGTTTGGATGCCCAACACATATACACACAAAAGAATGTTACTTAAACAAAATATTTGTGAAAATACTTGTCAAAATATATTACACTTTAATTTCCTTTTATTTTTTCTTCTATTATTCCATTATTGCATTATTGATCATCATGAATATTCCTTTTGCTTTAATTTGGTCAATCCTTGAATCACCTAAGTCGCACCATTTAATTTCATCAAACCTTATACAATATATGTGTTTATAAAATAATGTTATTTGAATATAATTTCATAGAGATAATTCTTATATTCATTACATGGATAAATATACACAGCACATTTAATTATTCCATTAATTCTTATGTATATATTTTTAGCAAATTTTCAATTAAATATTTATAATTTTAAATTTTTAGATAAATATTTATATTAAATAAAAAATTTAATCAGATCATTTGTTAAAAAATTTTCTGCACAAGACAAGATTCAACGCTTGATGTTATTACATGATAAAACATTTAGGATAAAGCTTGAAAAAGCGAGCGTGTGTGACCAAAGGTGTTGATGTTATTATCAAACTATAGGGTCAATAATAGCAATACATGATGGCTAGGGTTGATGACGCAAACACAGTTTTCTCCATATTTATAGAATAATAATAATAATAAGATTAATAGTGGGTCACACATGCACTACCACAACAATTTAGACTAACCATCCCAATAATGCATTTTGAGCCACAAGGCATGTGTCTGTGTCCCCATCTGCAACAAACATGGAAAACTCTTGATAATAATAATTCAAAGTAGAATATCTTTGTATCATCATGTAGATCCCAGGTCAATATCTTCACAGATATATACATTTATATACTCTTTGAGAAAATTGCATTAGATGATGATCACTATTATTGGTTGTGCAGTGGTTCAATGTAATGTTCTATATGTTACTCCCAAAAAGTCTCAATAATTTAGCAAAAAGAGATTAGGAAGTAGGTGTAAAACAATATATATATCGTTCATCAAGTCAACTCATATATGCTGATTAATGTATATGTATACGCCTCACCTTGCACCTTTTTAATTTCTACATGTTATGCATTATATATTTGTCGTTTATTAATTTAGATGTGTAGACAAACAAATAATTTATTATGAATTTATTACGAGTGGAAAACATACATATTATATAACCAACCAAGTGAAGTGTGAAACAATAATTCATAATTAAACATATATATAAGCAAGAAGAAAATTATAATTAACAAAATAAGTTATTTAATGACTATCTACTTAGCTATAGGATATAAAGAATAGTACATAGTTACATTATTATATTGGGAGGGGACGGAGGACTAACATCAACATATTATTATTTGGTGTTAAACTAACGAATTATTGTGAACATCATCACCTGAAGACTTGACGTCTTGACTTAGTATAGTGACATATTTACGAGTTATCATGAATTGTTTAATTATTATTCAATACTCCCTTTTATATCAATTAAGTATATATCCATTTAGATTTTAAAAAACAATATATTTATTATCTCAATAATTTTCCACTTGCATTAGAGACAATCAATTTTTTTTTAGTTCACACTTATACTTTGCGAACCTCCTTTAATTTGAACTAATTAAGCTTTAATTTGCTTAATTGGATAAATACATGTCGTGTATATATCCAATGTATTGTTAACTTGCATACTTATTGTGATCACACACAAAATTTGAATCATTATAATAATTATTGAGGTTAGTGAAGCAGAAGTAGAAGCAGAGTGAAGAGAATATAATGAAGTTTATTTAATTTGTTATTGAATGTGTGAACGAATGAATTGAATCAGTTTAACTTATTACACAACTTAATTAAACCAGATTACAGCAGTTACACTAATGATAAATTATTATAACGCTAACAGAATCTAAACAATTAGTGAAATTCAAATATTAATTAAGGGAAGATAGGGCTAAATTAAATAAAATACATCATGAAATGAACTGCATCATCAATAGATTAGATTAGACATCAAAGGATTGGAATCAAATTGTAATAAGGATAAATTTGAAGGGAAAATAGAGTAGCTGCTGGGCCCTGACGGAGACATTGTGCAAGAAATTGCACCATTGAAAGTGGTGGGGACTAGGGACACAAATTAAAACCCATCTAGCTATTTCTCAATTGACTCGTCGCCCATACCCATATTAAGTTGTTGAACCTTTCTTTTGTTGATGCTTTCTGATAAATAGTTTCACTCATAACATGCTATTAAAATCTATGATATATAAGTTTAAAATTTATTGATCCTTACAACAGGGGCCGTGTAAATAGTAATACATATGGTGTCTTTTTTCTTTGGATGTTAATTGCTCAATACCCGAAATTGGGTGGTGAAAATAACTCAATACTAGGCGACCCCTACACTTTGAATATCCAATAATGTGAGGAAAGATAAGAGACATTTTTATTGGTTTGCTGTTCCTGTTTTGTCTTGTGGGAAAAGAGGAGCATGCATGCATGCCCGTGACATTTGATTCTCCGATCCCCTGCCCTCTATGTGCAACTCTACCAGAAATCCCGAATATATGGCATATACCATAACCATATAAATACACACGCATATTATTATATATATGCATTCACATGCATGCATTACTCAAATATATATGTAAGTATGTAACTGTATATATATAATTCATACGCGTCTTCAACATAATAAATTATATATCCATATACTAGTTGCACATTGGTCACGGGCCGGGATGCTCTTAATTTGTACCGTACCACTCTTGTTGCGTACAAAAAAACAAGATATTGTTAAGAATTTGTTTCATTGTTTATGAGGGATTTGCGATGCTGGTGAGTCAACAATACGAATGAACAAATTAATGAAGAAGAAAAAGAAAATTGAAAGGGAAAAACTTGGAAGCTAGTAGTACTACTACTACTATTCTGTGGATTATGATAGATGAAAAGATGCATGAGGCTAATAAATATATAATAATAATTAAGGGAGGGAGAGCAGTACACATAATGTACTAAACGTACTTAATTACTTGTCACATGCGCCGTGTGGTAATACATACACATGGATATACTTGGTGTGTGCTCCAAACAGAATAGCGATTCCCCTCTACCTTCTTTCGTCCAAGTTGATGCAAACCATATTTCTATTCAATTTATCTATCTGTTCATTAATGAATAAATGTATATAATATTTTGCTTTATAATTAATTCAATAATTTTGCCACACACTCAGGTTCTGTAATTAAGTTTAAAGGAAGATAGATAGATGTGTTTGGCACGCAGGTAAGACATGAGGGCCGCGAGGGCACTGAGTTCCAAACTAGAATACACAACAACAATCCCATTATAATCACGATTTTCACTCACCTTATTATTAATTACCATCCATCCTTCTTGTTTTTGTTTGGTTAACATGTCTTAATTATTTGGCACTCCCACTAATCTTGTGCTATGCACTATTATTCAATACGAATGTATCTTTTCCTTTTTATTATTATTATTCGACGACAAATGAAAATGAAAAATTGAGGTTGCATCTGGGGGGAAAGAGAGAGGCATTAATTATTCCAGTTTAAAAAGAAAATATGTATGGGTCCCTCACTCCCTCTCCCTCGTCCATTTGGAAGCGCACTCAAAACTAAGGAATTAGGAAAACCAAGAATGATCCAACTAACACCACATAGTCACATACACATGACAATTCAATACAATAGGCCTCCTCATCTCTCCCTTTATTTATATAAAGCCACATCTCCACACAACACACTCGTCATCACCAAACTCATCAATTCCTCTCTCTCCTTCTATCATTCTTCCACCTCCACCCTTATCGCACACAACGTAACCGCCATTACACTGATATATTATATTATTATTTTTACTTTTACTATATATATATATATATATATATATACCTTTTTATTTCTATCGTATCACACACATAGACATTTATGGCGGGAAACATAGAGTATGGCAAGGAGTGTCCAAATGGAGTGGCCATTCCGCCGCCGCAACCGTTCATAAAGTCGTTAAAGTACTCATTGAAGGAGACCTTCTTCCCGGATGACCCGCTCAGACAGTTCAAGAACCAGGCTGCCTCAAGGAAGCTAGTGTTGGCACTGCAATACTTCCTGCCCATATGCGAGTGGGGACCACGCTACACTCTCAAGTTCTTGAAATCGGACGTTATTTCTGGCATCACCATCGCCAGTTTGGCAATTCCTCAAGGCATCAGTTATGCCAAGCTCGCCAACCTCCCTCCTATTCTTGGACTCTATTCCAGCTTTATACCGCCATTGATATATGCCATGATGGGTAGCTCTAGGGATTTGGCCGTCGGCACGGTGGCTGTTGGGTCACTTCTCATGGCCTCCATGCTGGGTAAGGAGGTTAATTACATCCATAACCCGCAGCTTTATCTACACCTGGCTTTCACTGCCACTTTCTTCGCTGGTCTCTTCCAAGCTTCACTCGGTCTATTTAGGTACCTACCTAGTAATTATTTTTACAATTATTATTTAACTATATCAATGAGACAGAGGGAATAATAATATTTTTATTGTTATATTGTTTGATATAATAATAACACATTATTATTCCAGTATTATTTCTTGTGTGGGCTGGATCGGAGGAATTTCTTTGTTCTTTTGCTAATGTCTTGGAGAAACCATTATTTTGTTCTTTCCAATCATACGAGAGAGAGAGAGAGAGAGATTAAGCACACTTGATATATATATACCAGAAATTAATTAAATTAGGGAATCTAATGAATGAATATAATACAGGTTAGGGTTTATAGTGGACTTTCTGTCACATGCAAGCATAGTAGGGTTCATGGGTGGAGCAGCAACAGTGGTATGCCTGCAGCAGCTGAAATCAATTCTGGGACTTAACCATTTCACACACCACGCTGATCTTGTCTCCGTCATGCGTTCTGTTTTCTCCCAAACCCACCAGGTAATAATTAACTAACTGCATATATGTTCAACTAACTACCTTTCATTCAATTCACATTTCACACACTAAACAAAATCAACTATCTTTATTGGCATTAAAAATAAATAACAAAGCACTTAAACAATAGTATATATAGTGCTACAAATAGTAGTAAAAGAAACTATCACTAGCAATGACTTTTTAGATATTCTAAAGACACAATGATCGTTCCTTATTGTTAGTCGTCCTCTCTAGAACCAAATTAAAATTGATTGGTCGAATCCACCCCACGCACTACTCAAAATAAACTTTTTACATGTTCTAAGGTAACTATGATATCTTCTTCGGCTCTCAAACTAAATAATTGGAAGAAGGATGATGACTAAAATTCACTTTTCCACTATAACTAGCATATATAATTATTGCTTTTATTTACTATATTATATTATATTTGCAGTGGAGGTGGGAAAGCGCATTGCTAGGATGCTGCTTCATTTTCTTCCTTCTCATCACGAGATACTTCGTAAGTGATGCCTAACCCATATATATCTGAAATTTACTATTATTTATATATACGGCATATTCATGTACCACGTTTCATGTATCAAGCCTGTAACGCTAACTAAACAAATATAAAGAAAAAGAAAAAGAAATAAGAAATTATATCCATACCAAATATGATGGGATAAGATGCAGCTGGTCCCATCCCTTATATATTCTTTGCCCTTATAAATTATATTATTATTTCTGCCATGGATGCCTGATATTTTGGGGAATGCTATTTCTAGAATGGCCTTTCATTTGTTTACCAATAATCCTAATCCTAACCAAGTTAATTACTAATACTTTCCCCCCTGTATCCGCAATTAGATATCTTCTTTAATCTTTCCTCATGATTCTTCTAACACCAACCATACATCAATATCCTAATCCATGAAAAAATGAAACAAACAAATTCAAGCCAAATCAACTGGATTCCTCTATTATAAATGACATATTTTTTAATTCTTAAATTAGCTTTTGGATAAATTATACTAATTTTCTCCCACATAAGAAATAATAGTGGGGAATTGATGAAGAAGTAATTAATTAATTGGCTTAGCTAGCTTTATGATTGCATGATACAAGAGAAGAGAATTTTTTGTAGCAAATAAAGTTAATTTTTCTTAAAATTCTTTTAAAGTTAAATGGAAAAGTAATAATAAATCCATAATAATTAATGAATCGGTATTGAATTATTTTCCGAACAGGTAAAATTTAGTGTTGGTGTAGTAGAAGTAGTGTTTAGTGTAAGTACGTGATTATGATGATAACTATATATGTGAATGTGATGGGATGATGCAGAGCAAACAAAAACCAAAGCTGTTTTGGGTGTCAGCAATGGCGCCATTGACATCTGTAATATTGGGAAGTCTGCTTGTTTATTTCACTCACGCCGAGAAGCATGGCGTTCAAGTGGTTAGCATTATTCTTCCCTCCCTCTTTCATTATCTTTATTTATTTATGTTTATCATAATTGATTAATGATTTATCTTGATTATTGTAACAGATAGGAGAATTGAAGAAGGGGCTAAATCCACCATCCGTGACAGATTTGGTGTTTGTGTCACCTTATATGACCACTGCCATCAAAACTGGCATTATCACCGGCGTTATAGCCCTTGCTGTAACTACCTCTCAAACTCTCAAACTCTCAATCCAAATCAATTTCATTTCATTTCCTTTGCAACTTGGCAATCTCCTTAAATCTTACACTTGTGTGGCCCATCTTAACCATCATTCATTACCATCACTTTTAAACATTTCAACCTACTAAATCATTTTCTTATCTCTAATCAATGCCTAACCTTTCTCAAATAAGGAATTAAATACATATGATATCAGTAGCTAAATTAATGTAACATTTTTTTTTGGTAAATTAATGTAACATTTAACATCATACCTACTCCACTATGGGCTTTGCAGTTGTTGGACTCAATTATTATTTGGCTTTGCTCTGGATTTAATGAATGCATGTGTTCAAACATTTGTTGGGCTCAATTATTGGGCTTTTGTTAAGCAAAAACTTATTGATCTAATAAGTAATAAATGAGTAACAAAAACGAACTTGGTTGATCTAGAGGTCAGCTTACTAGTGTGCTTAAGCGAGTGTAGGGGGTTAGAAACGCATGCATGCAGCAACCCATTGATTAACGACAGACTCTTAAATGAAGTAGTTTTTGGCCTGTCGGGTTGGGGGATATCGTGGAAAAAAAAATGAGTAACAAAGTGCAATATACATTCTTGCTTATTTATGCTAATCTTGTGATGTATTATGTATATGACATAAAGAAGGTGCTGATGAATTGTGCAGGAAGGAATAGCAGTGGGAAGAAGCTTTGCAATGTTTAAGAATTACCATATCGATGGAAACAAAGAGATGATAGCTATTGGCACCATGAACATTGTTGGTTCATTCACCTCTTGCTACCTTGCAACAGGTCCATTTTCTCGTTCTGCTGTCAACTACAATGCTGGCTGCAAGACTGCAGCATCAAACATAGTAATGGCAATAGCAGTCATGTTGACATTGTTATTCCTAACACCATTGTTCCATTACACTCCCCTGGTTGTACTGTCAGCCATCATTGTTTCTGCCATGCTCGGCCTCATTGATTATGAAGCAGCAATCCACCTCTGGAAAATCGACAAATTCGATTTCTTAGTCTGCATAAGTGCATATATTGGTGTCGTCTTTGGAAGTGTCGAAATTGGCTTAGTCATAGCAGTAAGTATATTATGATTATCACTCTCTTCATTGCTTAATCATAGTCACTTAAATAAAGTTTAATTAATAACATGAATATATATGTGATTTTTCAGGTTGCAATATCTGTACTTCGTGTACTATTATTTGTTGCAAGGCCAAGGACATTTGTTTTAGGTAACATTCCAAATACTGGAGCATATAGAAATGTGGAACAATATCCCAATGCAAAACACATTCCTGGAATGCTAATTCTTGAAATTGATGCACCAATTTACTTTACCAATGCAAGCTATTTAAGAGAGAGGTAAGAAGCCACTCCTAGCCACTTGTTTTTTGTTTTCTTCTGCATGCAAACTAATTAACATGATGATGAATTTGTTCAATTGCAGGATCACAAGGTGGATTGATGAAGAGGAAGACAGAATCAAAGCTTCAGGGCTGAACAGTTTGCAGTATGTGATATTGGATATGACTGGTAAGTTAATTATTATGGATCTAAGAAATGAAGCAACTAATAAGAATCTTAATTTGTTACTCAGGATTGAGTCTAACTTGTAGTGTTAACTTTATTTATTTGCAGCGGTTGGAAACATTGATACAAGTGGAATAAGTATGCTTGAAGAGGTCAAAAAGATTGTTGACAGAAGAGGACTCCAAGTAAATTAATCCCCTCTTAATTAATTTTCTTAAACATCCTCCTAAACACTGAACAGAATCAACAGATAAATAATTGATTATTTTATAACTTCAAAATTTCAAGAAAATTGACAAAAGTATCTATCAATACTGAAAAAGTAAAAATTAAGACACGAAAACACTTAATTAGTTATTTTGTAATCTTTTGTTGTTTTTATTTTTGTATAGCTGGTTTTGGTGAATCCTGGAAGCGAGGTGATGAAGAAACTGAATAAAGCAAAGTTTCTTGATGAAATAGGGCAGAGGTGGGTGTACCTAACAGTTGAAGAGGCTGTTGCAGCATGCAACTTCATGCTCCATACATATCAACCAAATCCCAAGAAAGATGAATCAGGAGGATGGAACAATGTGTGACTCAAATGTAATAAAGCACTGATCTTCATCATGTCGTATAAAGCAAAAATTTTGAATCACAGCCAAGTTATTATATATAACAGTGTGCGAAAGAGTTAAAGGCATCATATATAGTATAGAGGAAGATGCTAAGTGTATTTTAAGAATTTGTCTAAGTCTGAGGCCTTAGTTGGAAGTTAAGGAAGTTTCCAACAGAGGGTATATAGTTTATGTTTATGTATTGAGTTTGATAATTAATCAATGGTATTGACATGCAATTAGGTGCAGTAGAGTTGAAAATTATTTCTCATTTGGTCAATAAGATTTTCAAAATTCATTACACATAAATTATGGCAACAAAATAAGTTGGCGTTGCCAAACTATGCCCACAGATATATGGGCAAAATCAGACTATGAGCACAAACCAGAGGCCCATTTCTAATGGATAAAGTCTGCAATAAAATAAATTAGCTAGTTGCCCAAAAAAAGAATTAATAACAGAACCGAGAAACGTTTAGTCTAATTAAGTAATTAACAATGCTTATTATGTTAAAAGGATTTAAAAGAGGAAAAGTGATATATTTACTAAAAAGTTTAGTGTCCTTAAATAGTAAGACAAAATTGAGACCCTAAAATATAGAAGCTAATACTAGGTTTACTCGATAAGCGACAAATGAGAAATGAGGAATTACCGAACGTCATGGTCTGAGAGAGGGTTGATGAAATAGAAAACATGCTTAAAAAGATTTCAAATCGTTTTCTTTGATTTTGACTTAACTATCTTGCTCATTGCATTTTTAATTTTACTCAACAACGAGTTTTAGAATCTCATTGAATGTCTTCCTCCTTGATAAACGATTTTCTCCGCCGCACTGGTGGTACGGCCGTCATCGATGGCGGACTTGCCACCGAGCTCGAGCGTAAGGGCGCCGACCTCAACGATCCCCTTTGGAGCGCCAAATGCCTCCTTTCCTCCCCTCACCTCATTCGCCAGGTATTCTTCTTCATCTTCATTTCTTTAGGGTTTCTTCATTATCTCTCTGCTAACGAATTTTTATCATAAAAATATTCCTATGAATAGGTGCACCTTGATTACCTGGAAAATGGTGCAGATATTATAATCACAGCATCTTATCAGGTCAGAATTCCATTTTGCTAAGGATGAGATATGAACTTTTATTTCTTTGTTTCTTGCATTCTTGCTATGTCTCAAGTTGAGTTTTTTTTGTTTTGTTTTGAGGGTCGTGTAGGCCACCATTCAGGGCTTTAAAGCAAAAGGCCTTTCTGACAAACAAAGTGAAGACTTGATCAGAAAAAGTGTTGAAATTGCTCGGGAGGCCAGAGATATGTACTATGAAAGATGTGATGCATGCTCTTCGGGTCTTGCTGCTGATGGTCGAATCTTCAAGAAACGTCCTATATTAATTGCAGGATCAGTTGGGAGCTATGGAGCTTATTTGGCTGATGGATCAGAGTACAGGTGTGATCTTTGAAGGACTAATATCTAGTATTTTAAGAATCTGCTGGAATTGTTGTTTACTTTTGGTGTTTGCTAAATTTTCGTATCTTCTGTTTACATAGTTAATGATATTCTAGATATGATGAGATTCCAAACTTGCTTGTTCAGCTTGGTGTCCCATATTAATCTCTCGGTTTCTTAAAGGGGACAGTTTGTGAACGTTGTCCGAATTGAATTTATAGGTCAATCCTGCATGCATAGATAGTTTTGGGCTTTTCCTGCATATAAGCATTACAAATGTGGAAGTTTGTTAAATTTTCATGTTAAACACAGCAACATTTTGTTCCTAACAGTGGGGATTATGGTGAGGCTATAACCTTGAAAACTCTCAAAGATTTTCATCGGAGCAGAGTTCAAATTTTAGCAGATTCTGGTGCTGATCTCCTTGCATTTGAAACAGTGCCAAATAAGCTTGAAGCTAAGGTATTTAAATGGTTTACTCATTATTATTGCTAAAATCTTATTTTTATTATTATTCTTGTTAAGTGAAAGAATTTCTCTGTTAGGTTAGTTTAACTCAGCTTTGCTGATTTGCTTTTATTCTCATGAGTTGCCAAAACCATTGATATCTGAAGAGAGGAATTGAAATTGCATGTATAGAAGGTTCCATAACCAACTTAGAGTATTCAGTTTAGCCCTTATATCGAGTCTCCCTAACCATATTATTATTCATTGATCAAGCAGGCTTATTCAGAGCTTCTAAATGAAGAATGCATAAATGTTCCAGCATGGTTTTGTTTCAACTCCAAGGATGGAATTAATGTTGTTAGTGGTGATTCTCTGGAGGAGTGCATTTCTATTGCTGAATCATGCAGCAAGGTTGTTGCTGTTGGAATCAACTGTACCCCACCCAGATTTATACATGATCTGATAGTATCCGTTAAGCAGGTAGAACCTCGTGTTCTTTGATTCTTTCTTTTGTGATTGACTTTGATGTGTGCTGGTTAGTTAATGCCTGATGGACTTCAATTTTTCTTATTTTAAGTGTAAATATCTACCTTGCCTAGTTTTTCTTTCCCCCATTTTTGAACCATATAACACATGGATGGAAAATAAGCACTATCTGTATAGATTCAGTAGTTGCATAATATGTTCAATGGCTGCTTTTTTCTCCCCTTCTTTTTTGGAGAACAAAAATGAAGATCACTTGTATGCATGGAGACTTCTTTAACTAAAGCACTTAACCCATATGCTGGTACACTTTTCACATTCGTGTACAACAATTTGTTGTCAAAATAACAGTTTCTTTCCTTACTTTAATGTGTTATATCCAAGTAAGAAACTATGCTGATGCCATTGACTTATTACTGTTGGACATCTATTTTGTTGAACACTTATCCTTGATTTGTATATAATTTCTTTAGGTGACTACAAAACCTATTGTTATATATCCAAACAGCGGGGAAACTTATGATGGTAACCTAAAGCAGTGGGTGGTAAGTTCATTTCATCCGCTGGGTTTTGTTTCTTTTATTGTTTTCTTTTCAAGGATAGGCAGATCAACTTTGTCTCAACTTAACAAAGATCCATTATGGAAGATAAACCTGTGGCATCTACAGTATCACATTAAAATGAACCAATATGCATTGTGGAAATGATTTTTCATTTTTGCTTGAGATAAAGCAGATATTGATATATATTGTTGAATAAAAGAGAACAGGAAGTTCCTGACTTTGTAATAAGCATTAAGGAGTAAAATACATTTTGTTTAAAGGGTTGTGCGGTCTTCTGTTGTTTTCGTGAAATAAAATTTAAAAAGTGTAGCTTGGTGTACAAGCATCTTGCGTTATGCAGGATATGGGAAAGTCCCACAGCCAAAGAGTATAATATATGTAGTCTAACCAGATAAGATTCCACGGATACAAATTACAAAGACAGCTTTTATTCAATTTTATTTAAAACTGATTCAGAGGCTTGTATGTGTTGAGGCTTAAGATGATTCTTATGGTGCTACACAGATTTGTATTTTAAATTCCTTGTGAATAATGTGATACTGATGTTAGCTTGTTTTTGTTATAGCAAAACACAGGGGTTTCAGATAAAGATTTTGTGTCGTATGTAAACAACTGGATTGAATCAGGGGCTTCCCTTGTGGGTGGTTGTTGTAGAACAACCCCATCTACCATTAAAGGGATATACACGGCACTCTCAACTAGTCGATCAGCGAATCTTGCAGAGGACTCTGAAGCATTTGATAGGAAACTCTTGCAACAGAATGACCGCTGAGGAGATCAGCCGTCAACGGGCAAACCAGTTAGTTTGATGGGAAAATGAGACCCTACATAGTGAGATGTTCATCATGCATTATTGGCCATGCAGCTTTCATAATATACTTTTCAGTTTCCCCTTGGAGGTAGCGACCCAACACTGATTGTTTCTCAAGATTTTGTTGAAGATCATGATATTTTAAATTTGTTTCTATAAATACTGTGATTCTGTAAAATGGAATTATGGCTAATTGACATGTGAGGTGCAAGTAGGTTGGAGAATTATATATCAAATTTTAAAAGGTTGCAAATATACATACTATATAGTGTTTTATTTTACCTTCTTTTTTATTTTTCGCTCTTACAATAGTGTTGAACTCTGACGAAGAGAGTGGTAAATAGTAAATACAGTGTTTTTTATTTGGTCATGGTGGTAAATACAGTTTAAGCAGTTCTGTAAAGATGGCTCTGCCAAAGAAGTGAAAGAACCGTGCTTGTGCTTGCTTGTGAAAAGGCGAAAAGTTTGGAACAGTACTAAAAAAATGCTAAAGGTTTTATCGGATTTGGGTCATATAATAGTCTGAAAATTTTAACGGCCTGATTTTGGGTTCGGACAGACCTAACTTTACAAGGCCCATGAATACAACTACCGAATTCAAATTACAAAACAGGCATTGTTTTTTGTGTGGATAATACACCAAATACACATTCCACATACTTACCCGGTTACCCCCAAAAAACCATGAAATAGAGATGTTTCACCAAAAAATAATTACATGCACGTTTTCTTGTGTTTTATTTTATTTTTATATTATTATTGTTTTGACTTGTCATTATTATAAGTTATGATAAAATAGAAAAAAAAATGACCCTATTCTTATGTGAAATACAGTATAAAAATTAAAATTTTGATATTTAAAGTATTTGTTAATCTATATAAATATATTATATTGTAAATTGTGCAATTTATGTATTTAATGGACTTCTAAAATAATAATACATCTAAAACATGGTATACTTAGCTGGAAGGTTTTCACATGTTCCAGTGTACTTTCTTGGAATTAAGATGTTTCAATCCCTAAAAGGTTGCAGGTTTAATTTTTGTAGCGTTGTAGTACCTTAAAAGACCAATCAGTCCATATGGCTTGTCTCATTTCTCCAACCAGGTTGCACTTGGATTATTGGGAACTTTTATTTTTTTTTAACGTGTCTCATTTCTCTTGTTAAGTTGTTAACCATGTTGATATACCATATATAATTTACTTTGTAAGAATATAGGTATTTAGTATTTGATAAAAAAATTGTAAAACAAAAAATATTTATTTTTTATCATACATATAATTATTCTACTGTGGTGGTTTTAATTATTATGGTAGATAAATATTCATATAAAAGTATGGAAATTAATATGAAAAAAAATACAAATATATACTAATTGATTTAGTAACTGATTTTTTTATGCAAGTTATATTATTGGATTCAACTTATTTAAAAATCGATTTGAAATATTATTAGAATAGTTAGTTTTGCTTATATTTATATTATAAAAAACTTATTTTATATTTTATAAAAAACTAAAAGGTTAATCAATAGGGATGAGATTCATAAAGATTTTATTAAAATAATAGTTAGTTTTGCTTATATTTATGTTATATCATTTAGTGTGCTTATGGTAAAAGGAGAATAAAGTTAGTAGAATTTATAAGTAATTTATTTAAAATAAGTGTAATATATGATTTTCTTTATTTGAAAACAAATTTATTTTTAATTTAATTAAAAAAAATTATTTTATGATAATTTTAATAAAGTGATTTAGCTATTTTAGCACACAAAAACACATAGAATTTAATTATCTTAACCATGTTGAAGAATCATCAACATGTAAAATTTAACTATCTTAAGTTTTTAATCATGGTTATAAAAGTGTTTAAAGTAAAAAAGAGATTTTTATTATAGTTGTTGCTATTTTACATATAAAACTATTTCTATATTATGTATTTAATTTTTACATACATGAAGATTAATATTTTACACACGAATGCAATTATGCAAATTTTTTTATTATTTCAAAGCATACAAAAGGGACTATATATATAGACTTTTTGAACGTGCAACACATTTCTAAGGGAACAGCAGGTCGCGTCCCCATTAGTAGTCCATTTAAATACTGCCCACAAATAAAAAATCTCAATGAATCTCATTTCTCCTATTATTTTAATAAATAAATAAACGAACATTAATATTGATATATCTTAGTTCCAATAAAATGCATTGGAATATCTGAAAATTTTTCTACTTGGCTTTGCTATTGTAACTCAGAACTTTTGTTTCACATAAATAATTTAATAATATCTGTTCATATATTTAGTTTTTTTTTTTAAAAAAAATCCCATGCTTATATATCGCAACTTGTATTGGGGAGAAGAAGGGTTGAAAGTTGAAAAGTGGTTTTGTTTTCAGTTTTCACCTTGTAGAGTGAAAATTAAAAGATCAAAACCTGGAGACCTAATACATCATGCATATGCATGCATCATGTCTTTTTAATTTGATTGAAATGACGAGCCTTCTGCGACTGTGCTCTCATTTATTTATTTCTGTATATATATATTTGCTGTAATAATTAAGAATGAACAATTAATTCTATGTAGACAGTGACATGCAGAGACAAACACATTAAAACATCAAACAAACTAAAAAATATATGGTTCTGACAAGTGACTACTAATAGGAATTCTTTTCTTAGAAAAAAAAAATGTTTTGTTGTTCTAACTTTGAACAAGACAATTGTCACAGGTTTAATCAGGATATGAAAATTACATAAATATTAAATTATTAATTTTTCATATTTAGTTTAAAATATATTTTTTTTAAAATTTAAAAAAAAATGGAAGTATTCGAAGACTATGTAAATATTCATTTCATGAAAATACAATTGTATTAAAAATAAATAAAAAATAATAATAGCAAACAATCAGAACCGTATTCGATCCAAGACGGTAACACTGAATTGCACATTAGATAATAATAAGCTTCATTCTGAGTTGTGAGCACAAGTATAGATTGTGCTTTCTTGTGTGTGTTGATCTGCCTGGACAAAGAAAAGAAATGGTTCCTTTATAGTAAATCGTATGTGGGGTGAATTGTTTTTACCAACAAGGTCATTTTCCGATTCAAGAAATGATTAAGTTGGATCTTATCTTATACATACCAGTCATTTTCGTACAGTGTTCTCTTGTCCAAAACATAGATCAATATCATCGTAAATTGTTCAAGGGTATATACTATATTTGTGGAATTTTTCTATACCAGGAAACTATCAATGTGCATACTCTACAAACTTGCCCAATTCTACCCTTTAAACTGCTACTCATCTTCATCCAACATGCATGCATGTGCGGTTTTTTTTTTTATACTGTTTATATAATTTATAAAGTGTTGGATAGCATTTACCTTATATATTATATAAAAAGCGTTTTTAGTATATTATAATTTGCAGTAATTCAATAATTTTAATAATTGATTTTAACGAGAGAAATAATGTAAATTTTAAAATCAATTGAAATCGATAATTAAAATCACTAAATTACCGTAAATCATGATACATCTGAAACGCTTCCAATATAATATATAATACATAACAATAGTATATCACTAATATGATAAGATTTTGTTATTGTTTAATTTTTCATAAAATATAAGGCAGTAGCTAGATAAAATAAGATTTTTATTTTAAGTGACTTGTTTATTGTTTATGAGTATAATAATAAGCACTGGATGATGCTGCAAAATATTTAAATTTCTGTAGTGAAAGCTCGGAAAATGATGATAAATTAAAGAGGTCATAGCATGTGGCATGACCAAATAAATAGTGAGAATATGTTTTGTATAGTTCAATGACAACGAGGAAAATTAAAGGAATATATATGTTTGTATATATAAACCATCCAACCCTAGATTCAGTGAAAGCTTCAGCAATTTAGCCTCCCTACAATAACTCATCAGTACTTACAAAGTTAACTTATTATTTTTTTTTAAAGAATTTTTTATTGGAAGAACGATTTTAAAATTAAAAACAAATATTAGAAACAATTTAAAAAAAACTTATTATTATTTCTTTTAAAGAATTTGTTATTGGAAGAATGATTTTAAAATTAAAAATAAATATTAGAGACAATTAAAAAAAAAAAACTTAAAAATGATTTTGATTTTTGACCATAATGTACGTAGTAATTAACTCTTATTATTATTATCCGCTGAAACAAGAAAGTTATACATCCAAGTCTTGAGTCTTTCATGGTGGTCCATAATGCATAATATATGTCCCATAGACCCATACTATCATTAATATTTTGCAGTAATGAAGGAAAATAGTAGATATATAATATAGCAAAAATTTTAAGTATACCAGTATATCGATATACTGGTAACTTTTCACCGTTGATTTAAATTAAAAAATTATAAAAATATATATAAATCAAGATCAACGGTTACCAGTTATCGGTATACCGAAATACCGTACCGATATACTTAAAAATCTTCCATATATATTGAGAAATTAAATCCCATAACAATATCACCAAGTAAGTACAACAGGACCAAGGGTGTCCCTGCCTTCTCCCATTGCCAGATTGAAATCAAATGAAACTTTAATTTTAATTGTTATTGTCCTCTCATCTATTTTCAAAATACCAATGATTATTGTGAAATTCGATCATTATGCTAAAAACTGATTCAATATATAATAATAACAAGAGGTATATATATTCTATAATTATTGAATCCAATTATTGGGTGCATTCCCATTTCCCATGGTTGATGGATATATATATATATATATCCCATTCCTTGACAATGTAGCAACCTTTCATTGTTAGTTAGTAGAAAATTAATTAAAAATATTAAATTTGTAGGGTAAACGCACGGTACCCCTTTAGAGATACTGCATGGCATGATTAATTTGAAGCAATTCATCTACTTTAATATTGACACTGCCCTTTCATGGGAGCATCATTGGCAGCATGATAAGGGTAAACAAGAAAAAAATGTGACACTTCACCTTCCAGATTGAGATTAAGATTTATTATGGTCCTTATTAGTCAACAAGTGTGTATGTGCATTATCAATGGTTGTCAATGTCATTAATAGCCAGATGAAATTTGTATGGATGGAAATAATTGTCTACATACAGAATGATTCCTCAGACACCTTAAATGAAGGAAAAAACCACAACTTGTATGTGTTTTTTTTTGGAGTTGCTTAATTCAGGACTCATAACATACAAATATGCGATATATAATATCATTGAATTAATCTTTATTATGCTTACTACTTGCAACTCATCACTAGCAATTGGTAATTATGATTCACTAATTAATAATGTACAATGACATTGCAAATTTGCAATCATGTAATAGTAATACATGTATGGAATCTCTTTCACTTTATTATATTATACTAAATTAGTTTGAGAAAGTGTCGGTAATGATAGTCAATATTAAAAAGACAATATGAAGTCAATATCATTTTTTTTTTCTTTTATTATTCATTATTTTCTCAATTATACTCATTGGCTTCCTATTGATCCTCTAACTTGATTCTATAGCATTACTCAATTAGTTTTATATGCACAGAATAAATTAATTATTCCTATTTAAGTTTATTTATTGTTTTAGTATTATTTTTTCAAAGTGTATGTGCTAGGACAAAGTGACAGGTAAGATAAGAAGTTTCAATTTTCCGTACAGATTGTTGGAGGTATGGTCCATTGGGGTCACCCTTGAGGCTTGAACTGCTTCTTTTAAATTAAGTTTATGATTATGATGATTTGATTCATTTGAACATCAAGATCAAATTTTACAAGACAAAATGCAAGGGTGAAAGAAGAATCTTGGATTTGATGGCTAAATTTGTGGGTTGAAAAGGATATTCTATCTTCAAAACAAATTTAATTTTTCTGCAACTAATAGTGTGTCCACCTAGCTAAAATACTAATTAGGGATATTTTAGGAAGAAGGTTTTTATAGAAAACACAAAATAATGTTAATCTTTTAAATTTTTTATACATTGAAAGCATTGGGGGGGGGGGGGGGGGGGTTTTTTTTTTT
>JASCZI010000017.1:123484-147478 GCA_036250425.1 Stylosanthes scabra
GAAGGATATCTCATTATCTTATATTCTATGTCCAGGGTTCGATATCAATTAGCATGTCTTTGCACCAAACAAGCTTTTGTTTCATCTGTAGTCATTTGACTTCGGGCCAAAAGGATGGTGATGAGCTAAGGAGAAATTTAGACGTAATGGAAATTCTGAGAAAGACAAGGTTTCCCCATGTCCACGGCACCGGCAACCAGTATTTACCTCAGACAATTCTGGAACATGAGTAAGCTCTTCATCTCTATGACACTGTCCTTAGTCTTTTGAATTTTGCATAATCCAAGTATAACTTTCGGTTTAATTTGTGTAGTCGAATAATTTGGCTGGGGGATTTAAATTATCGGGTAGCCCTTTCTTACCGTGCGGCGAAAGCTCTTGTTGAGATGCATAACTGGAAGGATTTGTTAGAAAATGACCAAGTATGTTACTTCAATTTCTTTGTCCCCATTTGCTCCTTTATGAAATCTTACCTTAAACATTTATTTGATATCTTTTTCTTTCAGCTGCGTATAGAGCAGAGGCAAGGCCGAGTGTTTGAAGGATGGAACGAAGGGAAGATATATTTCCCTCCAACTTATAAGTATTCAAACAACTCAGACAGATATGCAGGAGATGGCACAAGACACTCAAAGCAAAAGAGAACTCCAGCATGGTAGTCTTCTTACCACCATCACCTGTATCAGTCAGAAAACTGCCTAATGGAAATGGAAATGGAAATTGATAATAATATTTTTTTTTCTTCTTCAAGGTGTGATCGTATCTTATGGTATGGGAGAGGCCTTCATCAATTATCTTATGTTCGTGGGGAGTCAAGATTCTCTGATCATAGACCTGTCTATAGCATATTCTTAGCAGATGTTAAGTCTGTTGGACCAAATCGAATTCAAAGAAGCTCTAGTTACTCCAGTTCACACTGATTTGAATTTCCTTTGACAAAATCCTATGATTCTCATACTATCACCATGAGATAGCCATGCAAGGTAATTCACATCAGCAAGGGAAATCTGTCAATAACTTCTGTCCTTCTTAGATGTAATTTAGATTTTGAAAAACCATGCATTTGAATTTGGACATGTCTGTCTGCTGAAATTAAGTTTTCTTTATGACATGATCCCCCTCCTCTTGCTAGCAGGCGCGGCTGTGAGCAAGCACCAACGGTGATCAGCTCATTCCTTTACTATCACGTTTCCATAGAAGGTTGTAGTTTTAAGTTTTACCCTCTTTCCCTTTCTTAGCATCAATGTTTGTTTTTCTTCCTAACTGCTAAGCCTTCACCTGACTCATTGTGGCAGCTGCAGATAGTTCATGGTTTAGCCAATCACTCTTGAATACCTGAGGCTCTCAATTTTAATGGGAGAATAATGGCTATGTTGGTCAAGGAAAATAGCATCTCAATTCTCATTCATGAATGAGATAATGTATATGAACTCATGCTACTACTACTTATTACAGAATGACACTTAAAAAGTAGTTGGTTACTTGGTTTAGGAAAACTAACTTTTTTGCTCTTTCTGTGATTTTTGCAGGATTTGAAGAATTGGACTATGTTTGGCAAGCTTCAACTGTGAGATCCATAGGATGTTTCTTTTTTTATTCATTACACAAAAAAGGGGTTCTGGTCCCTTTGAGGATTCTATTTTGATTTCTAATGAAGAGTGAGACTACTGTAATTGTTTTAACCATAAGGATAAAGTAAGTAGATATGGAAATAAAAGTGTACTTGTTCAATCATTGATCCTCTTAGAGATATAAGAGATTCTCATTTCTCAGTTTTCATGATAATGACACTCATTAAAGTTGTCAAACCTAAGATAGGGCCCTTCAAGGTAAAAGAATAGGAAAACCACCCACTCCTCTCAATTTGACAGTTTACTGTCGGAAAATATTTGGATTCAAAAGTTAATCTAAATTATCAAATAATTAATTGAATTTACTCGATAAACTACTCAAACAGTTACTCCAGGTGATATGTACCACATGGATTTGTATTTTTCTTTTGCAAAAAGCATTCAACAAATTGTTTATTGTCTATTATTATTATTATTGTGAATAAAAAATATACATAAATGCAGAAGAATACAAGATATATATACATTGTGATGATTTAGTGCATGCATTGCAGCAGTAGTTGGCAATGCATGTGTTGATGATTTAGGCATTTAGTTTTCAATTTTGTGACACCTAAAGGGATAATACACACTTGTCCTTGTGCATGTTATAATTATCCCCACTCCCAAGTCCCAACGTTATTATTCCCACAGTTCATACTCATTCTAAGTGCCTACTACACACAATATATAATACATATGCATGCTACATAGATACATAATACAATCTTAGTTGTGTTTATTTCTTAATAGAAACTGTAAGCTATGAACACCAAGTTTGCTCTACACATACTCCTCTTCATTATCGTGCTGTGTCTATGCAGCAACTTATTAGCAGCTCTGAGCAGAGATTATGAGGAGCAGGAAGACCCTGAGCTCGCAACATGCATTCACCAGTGTGGCCAGCAGCGACAGTATAGCAAGACAGACAAGCGCATTTGCATTCAGGCTTGTGAGAGGTACCATCACATGAAGAAGGAGCGAGAGAGGCACATGCAAGAAGAGGAGGCACGTAGAAGGAAACAAGAAGATGAAGATGAAGATGAGGATGAAGGAAGAAGGATGGATAATCCTTATGTGTTTGATGATGAAGATTTTAGGACCAAGTTGGAAACACAAGAAGGAAGAGTTCGGGTTCTGAACAAGTTCAGTACAAGATCCAAGCTGCTTCAAGGGATTAGGAATTACCTTTTGGTGACCTTGGAAGCTAAGGGACACACTTTCACCTCTCCATCTTACTTTGATTCCGACGCTGTTATCTTTGTAGTCAAAGGTATGTCTTTCTTTCTTTCTTTGCATTATTCTTGTTGTATTGACATGCATGGAGACAAGATGAGGTTGATATATATATATATATATAGGGCGAGGTGTAATTGGGTTGGTGAGGGAAGACAAAACTGATAGATTCAAGCTAGAATATGGAGACATGATGAGGGTACCAGCAGGCACACTAGTCTATTTCGTTAACAGAGATGAGAATCAGAACCTTGTCCTTGCTAATCTCTTTATACCTCTACTCTCTACACCTCCAGAATTTAAGGTACTTGAATTCATCATTACCTTTAATTCTCTATTAATTGGAGTAGGATGACTAATTATGGCATTATTGTAGGCGTTTAACCCAGAACAATTTCTGACAGCATTCAGTATTGACAAACTTGAAGCTGCACTCAAGGTACAGAATTAAGAGCGTGGCTTCTTTACTTTTATTTGTTTTGATTTGATGATTGTTAGTTTGTTTGATTAACTTGGTAGTGAATGAAATCAGACTCCAAGGGAGAAACTAAGAGGGGTTTTTGAGCAAGAAGAAAAGGGAAGCATTATAAAGATATCAAGGGAGGAAGTGGAAGCAGTGAGCAAGGTTAAGGAAGGGTTTTGGCCTTTCACCACCCAAACAGGTGCTCCTTTCAATCTTCTTGGGACCCGTCCCTTCATCTCCAACCAATATGGGCGTCTCTACCAATCCAGTCTTGACAAGCCATCTGATCTGAATGAACTGAACCTGGTTGTCAGCTTCAGCAACATAACCAGGGGTTCAATGAGTGCTCCCTCTTACGCAACGAGGGCAACAAAGATATGCCTTGTGGCGGAAGGGGAAGGGTATGTTGAGATAGTGTGTCCACACTACTCTGGAAGAGGAAGAAAGCAGGATAGGCCTTCATACCAGAGGTTGAGTAGTGGGCTGAGAACAGGAATGGTGTTTGTGGTACCAACAGGGCATCCATTCTTGGTTGGTGCTTCCAAGGAAGATGAGCTTCACATACTGTGTTTCGAGCTAAATGCGAGAGGGAACAGAATCCAGGCTCTTGCAGGCAAAAATAACGTGATGATTGCAATGGACAAGGATGCCAAGCAACTCACCTTCATGCAGCCCGCAGACAAGGTTGATGAAATATTCAGCACACAAGAGAGCTTCTTCTTCCCCGGTCCCAATAATAATGACCACTCTCATGGCCGGGCTTATGCTTGAACAATTCCTATATATGTAATAAGATAAGATGGTGGTGACTTACGTAATGCATAAGTAATTAAATTCACGAGTTAACATACATAATTGTGGTGATACATAGCGGTACATTTATCTTATATATAATTATAATTATAAATGTGGAAGACAGATAATCTAATTATTGGCATTAACATGAACAAAAAAGGGCGGGGGAACAAGTGAACATCATCACTACTCAGCGCCTCCGATTCTGCCAATTGCCGCTTCTGGTGTTCCATTATTTGTTCCCATAATAGTTCCCGGTGCTGCCAACCAACTTCCATTTTAGCCAAAATAAAAGAATATCATATAAAATGCAAATTAATTAACTAAGATATAATACCTGGAGGAGGTAAACCAGAAGCTGAATCTGCATAAATAAAGTTGCAGTGGTTAAGACTTAAGAAATCAATCGTCATTGAATATTTACATTGCAGCATCTATGCTATAGATATAGATACCTTTACACTGTACTACTCCATTGATGTTGCATGCTCTTGAAAGGGACATTGCAACGGCTTGTGTGATTGGCTGTTGCAGATTTGGAACGTTTGCAGATATAAGCATGCAAGCACAGTCCATGCTAGAACTCATCAGAGACCGCAACGAATCGCAGCACGTGGTGGACGGCGTTGCTGCATTGTTGTTGTTGTTGGTGCTTCCGGTGATGAAGTTGGCGCAAGGGGTGATGCTGCTCATCATGGATATTGTGCATGGTGTGCTACTCTGACTCTGACAATCAACCATTGTTATTGTTGAAGTTATCAACAGAAGGGTAGTTGCTGATGATAGCATCCTCTTGAGTGTTAATGGAGAAACAGTGAGTTGATCCATAATTCCAGTAGTGAATGCCATTCAAGATTATTAGTAAATGATTCTTATATATACATAATAATGCAACGTTTAATTAGATTTGAATATGAATGAGGAGTTCAACTGCCTTAGCTAATATTTTCCCCAGCAGGTTAATAATAAGTTTGGTATGGTGGGCTAGAATGAGCAACTTTCCATCACTCCCAAATTTGAAACTTACTACTCATATATGGAATACCCTAAAAAGATACGTATTTGAACGTCTAAAAATAATTGATAATTAGATACTCAAAACTGATACTAGTTCCAGTATCCAAAATTTTGGATCTTGCTAAGAAATGCATCTTTATATGGCATCAGAGGGTTTGACTTATTCCATGTGAATTTGGCCTGTTTGAACAAGTTGGAAAATGAAAAACCGTGCAAAAGTCATAGCAAGCCAAGCTTCAATATTTCAAAAAGAAGCAAGGTGTTAGGATTTTCAAAATGTTTATAATACAAGATCATATATATATTTAGATCATAATATGATAACACATAGTCACCAAAAAAAAATAACATGATAACACATAAACTCAAACACTTGAGCATCCGTTTTTGGCATATACCAAAGTCAGCCAAGAAAGGAAGCTAGGTGGGACAATGATTAAAGGTGTTGTATGTCTTAATTTCTCTGCCGAAAAGAAAGTGAAGGAATGACAAGACTGCAAAGAAAAGGATTATGTGATCATAAAACCGTGAAAGTCCCCTCTACAACAAGTTATTATCTTCACTGAAATGGAACAAACTTGCGTGCCTCCCTCACTTATCCAAAGATTAATAAGCAGGGTACATCATTATGCGAAAACACACAGAATAATTCAAGTAAGGCCATATCCCAACCCCACTATCTAATTTTCTCATAGATTCTTCATCAATCTATTCCAACTAATTCTTTTATTCAAACTCATCCATTAACAAAATGTCCTGTGAGAAGCAGCTAACATCAAAATGAAGAAATTAAAAATCTTTAGATTTGAGAGTTAACATAGTTAAAACATATGCTTCAGTCGTCCCAAATAACTTTTAAAAACGACATCTAATGATTATGGTCATATATTATATATATATATATATATATATATTCTTGAATTAATATAAATTTGCATCTCTCATATTTCAGTACTTCTCTTTTCAATCTTTTCCTTTGTATTCTTTATTAGCGCGATATATGGAAATTCAGGTAATAGAATAAATCTAAAAGTGGGAGGGGAAAAAAAGAAAAAAAGTATCCATCATTCCAAGGTGGATTAATATTAGACAATTGGCATGCATTCCTTCTCTGTTAAGCATCATAATTCAGTAAAAACTTCAACTCCCTTTACTACTTAGTAGGCCACTCCCCATGTCATCATCATAATTGTTGCACAAAAAGCAAGAAACGTTGCCCTTTTTTATGTTACATTGAAAATAATTTGGGTGTGAACACTTAATTATATATAGAGCATGCACCATGCCCACAATGTTCTTCTTCAGCTAAAAACATAGCAAAAGGAGCAATGCAGAATCACAAAAAAAATGAATAAAATAAAAATGAATAATATAACCGAGGAAGGAAAGTTATATAAACCACAGAAGAAGTATGGACGAGAGACAATTTTATTAAATTAAAATTTATAAAGTTACACTTATAATAATTATAATATGGTTCTTAGCAAAGAATCTCCCTACATAAAGCAAAAAGAAAATAAAGCAAGTTATGCACCATGATAAGCTAGCCAGCTGCCACTCTTTTCTTTATTCCTTCTTTATAAACCATTCTCTTTGTGCCTTTAATTTCTCCAACTCTATCTCTGTAATCTTATTCTTACACCAACCCAAAGAAAAACACCCCAATTTATTCATTCAATTCGGAACTTGAAATTAAATGTTAGCATGCAATTGATATAGTAGTATCTGGTAGCAAGCATTATATTATATGTATTCAATGGCAGCAAAAATGGTTATTGAGATGCTGCTTTCAGTGCTTTGTATGTTCCTGTTGGTGATGGCACAAGCTCAACAAAATTCTGAGAGTACTACTACTACTTCTTCTTCTTCAAGTTGCATGAACGTTCTGCTGAGCCTATCACCATGCTTAGATTACATAACAGGAAGTGCTTCTACACCATCATCTGGTTGCTGTTCCCAACTTGCTTATGTGGTAGGGTCACAGCCACAGTGCCTCTGTGAAGTTGTTAATGGTGCTGCTTCTTCCATTGGTGCCAGCCTCAACATCAATCAGACTCAGGCTTTGGGGCTTCCTAGTGCCTGCAGAGTACAAACTCCTCCAATTAGC
Source organism: Stylosanthes scabra (assembly GCA_036250425.1). Classification (NCBI taxonomy): domain Eukaryota; kingdom Viridiplantae; phylum Streptophyta; class Magnoliopsida; order Fabales; family Fabaceae; genus Stylosanthes; species Stylosanthes scabra. The sequence continues at coordinate 130,713 of JASCZI010000017.1, forward strand.
ATGTGCACTAGTGGTACTGCTACTCCTACTACTGCAGGTATCAATCACTTCTCATTATTTTAATTTGTTACATTTAATTTCTATAGGTTATATTATTAATAAATCTAAACTGAGATATTTTGTGTTGTTTTAGGATCTGTTTCTCCTCCAGCGGGGGTTTATGTGTCCGGCATTCCAAATTCACCTGCCGCAGGTAACCAAAGACATTTCTCTTATTCTAACATCATTGAGGGTGTAACTTTACTAAGCATTTCGGGTATATCATGATTTACAATAATTTTTTATTTTAATCATTGATTTTAATGAGAGAAATAATACAAATATTAAAATCAATTGAAATTAACGATTCAGATTACTAGATTATCATAAACATTTCCTACAAAGTATAGGATAATTAAATAGAATTGGTATGTAAATTGCAATACATAAAGTTGATGTGACACGCACCTAATCATTCAAGTTTCAAACTAAGGAAAATGTCTTATTACCCCTCCTCCCATAGATTACGCCATGTAATTTTAGATTAATATTTTATATTTATTTTAAAATTTAAATTGAGAATTATTATTATTAATTAATTTGTGATATAGGGATTGGATCAACAATTGTGTCATCAACGAACGGTGGAATTGGCGGTGGCTCATTCCAGTGGAATTCAAGTTGCAGAGCTAAATTACCTTCTTTGTTGCTTGCCTTATTTTTCTTTGCAACGACTTTCACCTTCATGACCATTATTTAGGTTAATTACCTACGTTAATCTCAATGTAGTTATGTACATTTTCTACTAAAACCTTATCATTATTATCTGAATTCTATTGCTTACTGCTTACGCCGTCTGGGTGATTTAATATAAAATTGCGTAACATATTTGAGAAAAAAGTTTGGTCTATACATGCCACTACTTTGGAACAAAGCTTAAATGACTAATAAAATTTGTTGACCAACAATATAATCCATTCTCTTTTTAATGCGTATAATTTCAATTAAATATCACTATATATGACACTTTGCATATCAAACAAAATAGGAGAAAAAAAAGATAAAACTTACAGCTACAGAAATTAACTGGTTTTTAAAATTTCAATAATGTTTCAAACTCCAAAAGATCAAAGGATCATCAAATTCTTGCCTTGATGGATATTGTTGTATTGATAACAACGAGTGAAATGTCATGCTTTCCTTCAATGCTTTCTAAATAAATAGTTTTATGATTTCTTTTTCTGCATATTTATTTGTACGGTTGTACCAATGAGTGTTGCGTGACTTATTGGGCGTTAGCCAGTTATCTTTATTATTAGCACTAGTCTTACACAGTTTAGAGTCGTTAATTAGTTGCAGTCCCTCAATAATCTGAATAAGTTACTAGGTATGCCTAAATAATCTGTTTATCTATTTATTTATCTAAAATTCATGAATTGTTTATGAGAGATTGGAATGTAATTTTGGATTGAGTTTTTAGAGAGATTAATCAAATTGCTGATTGGTTGGTAAAATATGGCGTAAATAGTTCGTTCTTGCATGTTATTTGAAAGATCCGATTAATCATTTTTAACGTATTATCTTTTCTCATATATATACCTAGTCTCCTAAACTTCATTTTTCTTATAAAAACTTTATAATCATGCATATCTTGAACAAATAACACTTTCTTCCAATCATTTAAATAAAGAAAAACACACATAGAAACACAACAAAAAAAAAACAAAGAACATAGAAATAAAACAATAAGCTGTCTAAATTGTCTCCAAAGATTTTATTTGCGGACAAATTGAAAATCCGACAAAATTAAAAGAAATATTAGACATATATTAAAAGCAAGGTCAAACTTTTATGTTTTCATAATATGATTAAAATTTTATAATTTTACGTTTTTTTCTTTTCAATGATTAAAATTAAAAAAATAATAGTTACGTTAAAGATTAAATTTTGCTTCGATTTTGAACTTATACTTTTTTACATAATTATTCAAATACTTTTACAAAAATTCAGACCAAATTCAACATTCTTTATTAAATACAAAAATTGTTTATCATTTATGGAAGAGTAGTAATTTTATTATTTTTATTATATTCTTAATTTTTTTTAAGATATTTTCATGGTTTTTAATTTTTGTATATACATATTTGTATTGGTGTCAAAAATTTTTTAGAAGTATTTTTGATGATTTATTCAAAATAAAAGTAAAATAGAAAGATCAAATCCGTGGTCGTACGAAATGGAGAGTTATGAATCAAGATCTAACTTAGCCAGCTAAGGTTGAATAGGCCAGTGTTATATAATTTTGTTCTTGTTCAACTGAATTCTATTTTTTAAAAATAAATAAATATAAAAAGCCTTGTTCTCCACACGCAATTTTATTGACAACCTATTAAACACGAGCTCATCACAAGGAAACTATAAAACAGAATAAGGAAACCCAGAGAAAGAAAAGGATTGGAAAAAAAAATTGTAATAAATAGGGAAAGAGATAAAAACTTGATATTCCAGAAGGTGTGCGGAGGAGGAAAAGGAATTTAGAATATGCGGCCATGTATTCCTCTAATGACAAGTGAGGAGGGACTTTGGGCACGCACGCAACATAACATAACACAACACTTGAAATTAATATTTTAAAATGAATATTAAAAAAACAATAAGAAATATCATTTTTTTTTATATTTATTATTTTTCTAATTATATTTATTGACTCTCTATTGATCCCTTAACATTGATTTCCTAGCATTACTCTTTTAAAAATTTTCCATATTCAACAATTTAACTACCACAAAGTGCCATGAATTTCATGGAAAAATTAATATTTTAAAATTATTAAATAATAATTTAATAAATATATCAAATGATTTAACAATTACCAATAATAATAGGCAAGTATTTATCTATTACTTTAGATATTAAATTATCCAATATTTTCTTTTTTCTGTAATTCTTCTTTACAAAAATATAAACTTAAATGAATTTATATTTAAACAATTAAATAATAATAATATGAATGCATAATATAGAATAGACTTTTCTAAAACACATCAATTTGACCATAGGACATGAAAATTTTATTTTATAAAAAAAAAAAAAAAACAATGTGGCAAAACAAATTATAATTTCTGAAATGGAGGATGGATGTTGGGATTTGTGAAGTAAAGAGAGCAGCATAGTGTAGAGCATGGATTCACATTGATAATTGCATTGGCAATTGGCGTGTCTCTCTCACTGGGGTTTCTATAATCGTAATCCATGTATGAATATGTAAAAGGAAAAGGAAAAGCATAGACCATAGTTTTTGTGTATTGTGTTAACAAAACTCACCGTTGCCGTTTCCTTAGCCTCCCTCGCTCGCACTCGCAACTCTCTTCAATTCGCACCCAATTCCTTACCCTCTTCTTCTCTCTTCTCTTTCTCTCTCTCCCTCTGTTTCCGCCGTACACTCGATTCCGTTCCTTCTTCTTCCCTGCTAGGTAAATTTTCCTTCTCTCCTTCTCTCTCTCTCTCTCTCTCTACTATCTCTGCCTTTATTGTTTCGAATTTTCTCTGTCTAATTGGAATCTTCACCCTCACACGATGCTCAATTTCTCTGATTTTTTATTTTCTTGTTTCATGTCCACTTGATCGATTACGCTTTACTTAATTATATTCCTGAATTTCAACTCAGTTTCCCTTTTACCACTTCAAAATCCTTCTTCTACTTGTATTCGCTTATTTAAATTGATTGATAAATTGCACTACTCACTAATGTTAGGGCTGGAATCCTAATTTGAATTCCATCAGCTGCGTTGTCTTCTACTGCTTTTGCATGTCAACGCTTTTCACTTTCTTTCTACTTTTGTTTTGGGAAGAAAGAGGCGCATTTCGGGTGAATGCATTCAGTTCACGGGTTTTGGATCATGAACCAAAAACCGTGGGAAGCCCTATTCTCAAAGCTAATACATTTTCCTCATCCTCTGAATTCAGATGATGATCATATTTGCTTCCCTTTTTCACTTTTCCTTTTATTTATTTATTTACACATGTATGTATTTATTTTTATCTTTTTGTCCTTTTACAGATCAATCATCGATATCCTCTTTGCCGTTGTCTTTGCTTTGGAACATCAGGTATATTGCATCATGACACTGGATTTAAGTTGTTCATAGTTCCCTATAATACAAAAACACATTGTGCTTTAGTTTGTGCCTGATAAGAAAATGGGTGTGTGGTATGAACATGACTCTTTTAGTCTTTTTCAATTTCACTGACTTAAGAGATGAATATTAATCCCTGACTTTTCATTTTCGAGTAAGTGCATTGACCCGTGCCTAGCTGAAGTTAATGCAGCTTAGAGAGGACCTATTTATAGGCATAGGAATAGGAATGCAACTGGTCTGTGGTTATAACCCATCCAGGGTCTCGGATAAACAGTTGGCTCCCCTCTGCTGGAGCCAAGGCTGTTTACCGGTGACTTGGGAATTAAAGCCCGGATGTTAACCAACCCTGGCCCTGTAGCACCTATCATTACCCCCACAGTGTCAATATTGAAAAATGGAGTTGGAAGTTAATACACGCATCAGAGTCCAGTAGAAGATGGTTATTAAGGCATTAAGCAAGCTCTTTTTTTTTTGCGTCCTTCATATTAGAACCTTCAAACATTAATTATGCTGGGTTTCACTCTCGTGATTTCTCAAGTTCATTTCCTTTAAAATCTTGAATGGCCTTTGATTGTTGTCATTCCTTTGTCTAGACTCTAGATTCTAGAATGAATTAATGTCTCCATGTTAGATGGGTAAATGTAAACCTGTTCAACTTTAAGGGCTGGGTGGGTTAGTTTAAACAGTTTACTTATGCTTTATTAAAGGCTGAGCAATCAAGCAGCAACTTTAATTTGTTTGCTAAATTCCTTTTTGAGTGAGACAGAAAGAAACAACATTTCTGCAATTCATGTACAGTTTCAATTATACAATGGCGTGGGCAATCACATAACATGCGAGCTGATAACTGAAAAGATATTATAGAACATGCCAACATGGGGGCAATTTCTGTGTGTGATGGGAAAATACATAAGAGATTTCTCAAACTATTATGTTTAGTGTCTACAGTATCGCCAATTAACCAATCAGCCTAAAGTGGAGGCAGGGACCACTGATTTGAAATTTTTTATCTATATTGTCTCTATATGAGACCTACTAGTTATTATCTCATCTATCATTCGCAATGATTTTGGAATGCTTTATTTTATTGTCTCTATGAGAGCCTTACAAGTCATGGTATATCATTCTAATGAAAAAATTTGTTAAATATTGTTCCATATCCAATTCCAACATTCTATTTCCTAGCATTTTTGCTACTTCAATGACCTATATCTTTTCTGAAGTTCTGAAATATAGATCTAGTTTAGTTTTAAAAAAATTCCCTGATGAAACAAACAATTATTATCATAAAACTATATTCAACTGCATTGTTTGGTTATACATAACTAATGTTTCTACTTTCGAACATATTGGATTTATTTCCTCAAGTATAACTTACAATATTTGTGTATATTGCTGGATATATTGTGATTTCAGGGGTGACTTACTTCGTAGCCAGAAATCACGGGCGGAGAGTTATCTGTGTCGGATGAAAGAGTGGCTATCGGCTAACAATGGCTGGACTTATTGAAGGACTCCCTGATGCTGTTGCAATTAGGTGTCTTGCACGGGTTCCCTTCTACCTCCACCCGAAGTTAGAGCTTGTTTGTCGTTCTTGGCAAGCAGCCATTCGTAGCCCTGAACTATTTAAAGCTCGGCAGGAGGTTGGTTCGTCAGAGGAGCTGTTATGTGTCTGTGCTTTTGACCCAGAGAATGTGTGGCAACTGTATGACCCTCTACGAGATCTGTGGATTACACTTCCAGTTCTTCCCTCAAAAATCAGGCATCTTTCACACTTTGGTGCTGTTTCCACTGCTGGAAAGTTGTTTGTGATTGGCGGTGGCAGTGACGCAGTTGATCCCTTGACTGGTGACCAAGATGGCTGTTTTGCAACAGATGAAGTCTGGTCATATGATCCCGTAGTCCGGCAGTGGGCCCCTCGAGCATCAATGCTGGTTCCGCGCTCCATGTTTGCATGCTGTGTTTTGAATGGGAAAATTGTTGTGGCTGGGGGCTTCACTAGCTGTCGAAAATCAATATCTCAAGCAGAAATGTATGACCCTGAGAAGGATGTATGGATTCCAATGCCTGATCTTCATCGCACCCATAATTCAGCTTGTTCAGGAGTAGTGATTTGTGGAAAGGTGCATGTGCTGCACAAGGACATGTCAACGGTTCAAGTTTTAGACAATGCAGGGCCTGGATGGATTGTTGAGGAATGTGGGTGGCTCCAAGGTCCCATGGCAGTTGTTCAGGATGCACTTTATGTGATTAGCCATGGATTCATCTTCAAGCAGGAAAAAGAAGGGAGAAAGGTAGTAGGTTCAGCTTCCGAGTTTCGAAGGAGAATTGGGTTTGCAATGATAGGGGTGATTGATGATCTATACGTGATTGGAGGCTTCATTGGCCCTGACAGATGGGACTGGGACATTAAACCTTTATCAGATGTCGATATTCTCACACTTGGGAGTGACAGACCAAATTGGCGACAGGCAGCTCCAATGACAAGATGTCGTGGTACTATTCTTGGTTGTACACTCCTGAGAATTTAGACCTTGGCAACTTTTCTTAGGCTTTGGTGTAATTTGTTGCTCATGGGGGATTTGGGCCCCCCTAAACTAGACAAAGTATCAGTTGTTTCAATGGCTTCCTTATTTTGTATGTAAGCCATTATATTTATCCTTGTCTTTGTGATGATAAAATGCTGGTAAATTAGGCAAGTCCTTTGTCTGTTATGTTCAGTTCGAAGCAAAACAATAGGTGAAGGACCACCAGTTAGCAGGGAACAAGCTGGTTCTACGACAATTGCAAGTTTGTTAGTTGCTACCTCTCTTTAGGAACAAAGGACCACTTCATAGTTCATAGTTGATAGAAAAATTCAACCTATTCGTCCATCTGTATCCTTTTTGTCATAGGTCATAGACTCATAGTCATAGGGTTAATGTTCGAAAACTTCATAAGCCGGTCATCCGACAAAATGTGACAATTAAACTAGCAGCGAAATGGAGTTTCACTTTATATATTCTCTTAATTATTGCTCTAAGTATTGTTTTGTGTGTTTGGATTCTGCATTCACTAAAAGTGACTATTTAAATTGTTTTATACATTTTTATTTTATAGTTTATTTGGTAACTATTTTTTGTCAGAATATTTTTAATTTGGTGTCAAATATCTTTCCTTTAGTTTTTGAACAAATAGGCCAGAAGTGAGTAGTTCATTGGGCTCAATTAGAGTAACGAAAGCCCAAAAGAAGGAGTAGTGAAGCGCGAAAACCCTAACAAGTTCTGTGTTTATGGAAATGACGAAACTGCTATCTACTCTCCTCTCGTTCGTTCGTAAATCCAACTTTGAATTAAGTTACTGAAACGAAGCAAAGCCAAAAGAATGGAAGTGGAAGAAGCAGAAGCAGAAGTTGAATCAAACAGAGACAACGTTGAAGTAGCTCCGGCACTCATCTCGGTTCACCCGGACCAAACCTCCGTCGCCGTCGCCGTTGGACCGGACCTCCGTGTCTTCGACCTCCTGTAAGTTCTCCCAAATCCCAACCTAAACCACTACCTAATGACAAACCTAACCGTCTTCAAAACTTTCCTTCACGCACAGTTCTGGTTGTGCTGCTTCTCTAGTGGACGAGTGTGGTGCACCCTTTCACAAGGACTCAATCAGAGCCATCCGATACGGCTCGGGAGGGAAGCTCTTCGTGTCCGCCGGCGACGACAAGACTGTCAAGATTTGGTCGACGGAATCGTGGCGCTGCGTGTGCACCGTGTCTTCGGAGAAGAGGGTGAGTGCGGTTGCGATAAGCGAGGACGGTTGCCACGTGTGTTTCGCTGACAAGTTCGGTGTTGTTTGGGTTGTGGACGTAGCTGGGTCTGATAGGAAAGCGACGCCGCTTCTTTCTCACTATTGCAGTATCATCCCAAGCTTGGTCAGATTTCTACTTCTTAATGTGACTTATGCTTTCTATTTCATTTCCTTATGTTTGTATTTGTGATTTGTGCTGTGCAGGCATTTTCCCCCGATGGCAGGTTTATTGTAAGTGCTGATCGGGATTTTAAAATTCGGGTAAGCTAATATATTTTCAAATTGATTGATAATGCTACTCTTTGGTTAGTGCTTAGTACTTTGTGTAATTGTGTGATTGCATCAGGTTACTAATTTCCCAAAGAATCCGCTGAGTGGAGCTCACGAGATACAAAGTTTCTGCCTTGCTCATACGGAGTGAGTTTTGCTTCTATTTAATCATCATGCTTACTGCTGTCTTTGATTTCTTCATGAATCACAATACCCACCTTCTATTTCCCATTTGGGTATAATATAACTCGTGTCAAATTATTAAGATCGTATTACCTTTTAGAATTGTTTTGAGCTCCAAGATACTATTACCTTTTTATTTTATCACCTAGTAAAATTGTGAAGCTGAGATATCTTTTTTATAAGCTAAAGTTTAACTCAATTTTGTGTGTGTGTTGGAGGGGGTTCTTCCTATTCAGACTTTGACATGTCCCTATTTGTAGGTTTGTATCTTGCCTTGCGTTTGTTCATGCTCGGGAATGCCCTGAAGGCCTTCTTGTCTCTGGAAGTGGGGATTCGACGGTCAGTAACCAGTTCTATCCTTAGGGACTCGACATTGTTCGCATGTCTTACAGTTAAATCATTCCCTGTTAGGTAAAAGTAACATGAAATTGATTTCTGCAGGTTCGATTGTGGGATATCTCCTCTGGCGCGCTTCTAGATACTTGTGAGGTTGCTGCTAAGGTATAAGCTATTGTGTACATCCCCATTGCTCCTAGGGTTGGTTAATTTTTATTTCAGTCAATTATAAATGCATTTTGAGAATTTTTGCTTGACTCGTTAAAATAATGTTGGTGATTTAAATAATGCTCCGCTTTTTATGTTCAATTGCTATTTCCTTTGGTAATGAGTCTGACTTTCTTGATCCTCGCCTCTGTTTCCAAAGGCAGGACTTTTAGAATCTAATGGTGAAGCAGAGGAGCATAGCCATGCTGTTACTGATTTATGCACCACCCTCAATGGTTCGCTTATTGCTGTGGCCATTCAAAGGTAAGTATTTCATTCTTCAATCATGCCATATTAGTCCAGTATAATCTTATATTCATTAGCTGACATGTTATATTTGATGCAAGTCCAGCTTGCAAGGAATAGTATTATTGAGCTGCGATGTTTCTGCACAAACACTTTCTTTTTCCAAGGTAAGAAAGATGATAACACATGCCTTAAATGAGCACTCAATTTGCATGATTACTGTAACATTTAGTTTGGCTTATTTCTTTTCACGGTATCTTCTCTTCATGATAATAGAGTTGGAATTATAATTTCAACTCATGCATTATTTGCGGAAGAGTGTAGCCAACCGTAAAACCTTTTCTAGAGGCAGGAATTTAAACTGATGGGAACACTGCAGGTGGTTTCTATTGCGGGAGAGGCCTTTGTTCCTACCAGCCTGGGGTTCAGCCCCGGTGAAGGGAAATTGTGGATGGTAACGGGTGTGTCTAGTTTACCTGCTTGTAACTACCCGCCATTGGCTCGCGTGCGGGTAATCTCTGGTATTGATGTTGAGCAAGAGCCAGTAGTTGTGAGAGATGATGATATACCTGGCGGAGAGAGGCTGCTAGAAACGCTTCAAGGAAGTGCTTCTGTTGATGAGAGTGCTTTCTTGGCTGCAGCTGAAGCTGTCAAAACAGCAATGTGCAACCTATTGATTAAAAAGCAATATCCTGCAGATAATAGAGAATCTAGAAAGAAAACTAGAAATGATAGAAAACTGAAAAATTGAGTTTTTTTTTTAAAAAAAACCTTTTTCATTAGTTGTTTTTATTAATATAAGTGTTGGTTTCCTTGATTTGATTTGATCACTAGTTCTATTATTGGTTTCTTGTGACCCATTTCATTTATTTTGTTATCAATGAGTTTGAAAATTTGATTTGAAACCAAACTGCCATCAATTTTGTGTCTGCTCTTTTACTAGTAGTTGTCTCAAACATTTTTAACTATGGTATGAGAAGAGACATAAGTAACACATAAGTGACGCATTTTGGACTGTCGTCAACATGGCAATTTGGTGATTATATCCCTTCACGTGATCGCTAAATAGTAAACAAAAACGATGTCGCTTAACAATGATGGGTGTCACAACCAAAGCAAACATTAACCAGCGCGTCAAGATAGAATTCGAACTTATTTGATCAGATGAACCATGAAATGTAATCAAATGAATTGAACTTGAAACTCGCGATAAAATTTAATTCACTTGACCTTGACCATGCGTGAGTGTTCATTTATTATTTGTTGGTACTTAGTAGATAAGGTTTATCCTGAATTAAACGTAACATTACAGTCGTACACGCTGTTAGTTTCTCCTAATCTAAATTCAAGTTAGTAATAGTGACTAAGGTCTGCCAGATTTACCACTGTTACTAAATAAATAAAAATCATAGCCTCTAACAAATAATCTTATTATTTTAAATATATCGATATCATTTAAATATTTTATTTTAAATTTCTTAATCAATCAATAATTTAACAACACTATCTAGGCTCCACCTAGTTCCCTATAGCCACCTGTTGGTTTCCCCCCGCTGAAAAATAATGATGATTGTGAGAATTTTTTACTCATTTCCTTCAAAATGAAAATGTCTTTTGGACTTATCTCTTTTATAATTTTCTTAATTATGTGCCGTATATGACCAACCATCACATACATGTTAATGCTATCCAATCATTTATGCAGGTGAGAGCCGAGATCGCTCGTATTTCATTTCCTCCAACCCAAAAAATTCAACCTTATTTTTCAGATGCCTTACCTTATTTCTAAATACTCTTTTCTCTTTACAGAAAATATCAAATGCAATAAATGTTGAAAAAATATCATACATGAAGTGATTTTAACTCAAGTATATTTTACTCGCCTTCTTAAAAAAATTAACTGGGGTGTGCAAGTGTTAAGTTTTTGTCAAAAAGCTAAAATAAAAACAAAATCCATACCAAAAAGAAACTTAGAAGAAAATTACTGAGCTGACCAAACTCTATTGCCCAGTAGAAAAATTGGTTGTAACATCATTTCTTTGTTCGCCACATGATTCTTAAATTAATAAATGCATCACAATTGATTATAAATAGTTCCCTTCTACCATGGATTTAATAATTTAAGTTTTTCGACAGATTTAATAATTTTGAGACATAAAAATTGACTAAAGAAAAGACATATATCAAAATAAATTAATAATAAAGTTCTTTTTTCACCGTAAAAAAGTGCCGAGAATAAAAGGAGTATTGTTTTTGGTCGTGAAGATGGGAATGAATTCAAGAAACATAATAAGCATATTTTTTGTCTTACTATACATTCAGCCCATTAAGGTAAGATGTGGGCTGTGAATCATAAAGGTGTCTCCTTTTGGTGGGGCCCATATTGGGCCCACGGGTGAAGAAGTACGTTATGTGGGGCAGGTAGGTTACAAGGTGGGTCCCTACCCACGAGCACATTAGTATTACAACTTTACAAGAAATGTTTAGTGTATAAAATATTAAAATTAACAAGCCAAAGTATAAACCAAAAAAAAAAAAAAAGCCAAAGTAAATAAATAAAGCAGTCTTACTCTTTACATAAAACAAACAACGACAGTTATTAGTTTTTGCTGCTGTCCTAAGATAAATTTGGCTTAATTTATTTAGTTTTAGTATTAAATTTAAATTTTATGTTTATTATTTTGTTATTCGTTAAATTACAATTACACCACTTTCAGTTAGATATATAATAAACTCTGATGTAATTCATGTGTGAGTTTGACCAACTTTTTATATCTGAAGTTAAAACTAACACTCTATATCATTTCCTAAGGATAAAGATATGGTTGAAAATAGGTTTTATTAATTCCCATAATGAACTCTGATATTTTGCATCTATCTACTTTCTGCTTTTGGTTTAAGAAAAATAATTACGAATAACACATTTTCTGAATTTTGCTTACTCTTTCTATGCTGTAGTTAATGAAGTCCCCATCATATGGGCCTCACTAATCACTAGTTCCTCCCTACCTATATATATTAGCAATAAGATAAGGACACAAGATCTTTGAATAAGAAAATACAATAATTATTAAATAAGCAAAACAGAGAAAAATTATTGGAATTGGGATTCGGGATTAGAAGTGCGAAATACTATTTCACCTAATCTTATATTTTAGGCTTTGGAGGACATAGCACATCAGCACATGGAATGCTACATTACATATAAATATAATGCTGAAAACATATGAGAACTCTTATTACATTTTGTATACGATTTAGGGTTGTGGTTTTCCCAATATCTAACTTTACACTTTGCCGCAATCACAGACTTATAAGTTAAGGAATAGGAGGGTTGTGCTATGAATCATGATTCAAACATCATTTCCCAACAAATTATTTGTCCAACTCATCAACATGCAAATATTTCACGCATTTTTTTAAAGAGATTAACTTATCAAGTAACTACTTTAAGAGATTCGTTTATGTACATATATATACTTATATAGTTTAATAATATTCATCGGTTTTTTTTCCTTCAAATTTTAATTACTATCTACTAACGATTATTATTGCGGATGTTCTCTTAAAATCAAAGGAGCATATATATAGTTTTGTCTACTGGTTAATTAGTGTCAGTTAGAATAATTTTTTTAAGGTATTTAAGGGATGATATTATTCTTTAATTTCCATAAAAACCTAAAATAATGTCCAAGAAAAGTATTTGTACATTTTAAAACTCAAAACTAATTGAATTGAAGTGTACAATATTGTATAGCTTGCCCCTTAAATATCTCTAAGAAAATAACAAGTAATAGGAAGTTTGAAACTGATGGCAGGTAGAAGATAAAACCTGTACGAAATTATGACGGCGATGACGAGGATGCTCCGATGCATTGCCATTATGAAGAAGATAAAAAAAAGAGACAGGAGGTTTGGTTGACCTAAGTTTTCGGTTTAAATTACGTGTGCTACGTGTTTTTAATTTTAATCTAACTAATTTATCTAACTAACTAATTTCAAAGGATCATGGATTTATTTTCAGACAATTTGTAAATAAAGTCTTAAAGACACGTTGTCATGAGCCATCTCATTTTACTTATCCATCCGGAATTAGCACCCAATTTTTTTGGTCGTCCTAGATGCAAAATTATTTTACCTGATTCAGTTTTTGTTTTTGGAAATAAAATAACTTATTTCACATCGATGTAAATTTTTTGCATTTCTTTATATATAGACTATATGGTATAGATATAGATATACTATAAGAGAGAGTTACATGATCCTTTTAATTAGAAGAATCAAGCATATTTTTAATAAGTACTTACGCTGCAATCTTCAATGAGAACATACCATTGAAGGAAAGATTGTACAAATCCAAAATATTTTAATTTTGATGTATTTTAAATGCAGCAAAAAATTTCTTTTTAATACTTTGACCTCTAATTTTTTTTTTCCACCTTGAGAACAAGGTTATTTTAAAGGGTAGGATAATGATACATGTATAAAAAATTCTATAGAATAGTCTATAGAATAATCTAAAAAGTTAAGTATTTTACTATAAATAGTAAAGAAAAATATATAACTAATCATGCAATTGTCAATGAAGTTGTTATTCATTTTCTCTTTTGAAATTCCTCTCTAATGGAATTATTCCTTCTCCCTCTTGTTCTTCTCTAATTCTCCTTTAATTTTCTAATTTTTTACTATTTTCTTTTTAATTTCTACAATTTTATTCTATAGGAGATCTTACTCCTATTATCTATACATTAATTTATTGTTATCTAATTAAATAGTTCTATTTTTATACAAAATTGAGTAATTTGGTATTTACATAAAATTGTGTAGAATAATAAAATTGTATGTATACAAATTAAATCCTCCTAATAGTAATGTTAATTAGAGCCGCTCAAGGTTAACATAATATCCCGTTGTTTTTAAAGGAAATAAGGAATAAATTCTCTTCGAAAAATATAAAGCATAAATAAGGGTTAAAAAATACTTCCGTTTCCGTTTCCTTGTCTTATGTCACTATTCAAGCGAATGCGGACAAAATACATTCGATGAAATGTAAAAAGGATTAGAAAAAGACAAAAACTAGGCTGTTTAATGACACACTTCTAAGTTACTATGAGTTATGATCATATACAAGAGAGAGAAAGAAATATAAAATAAGTAATATTGAAAATGGGTGAGATAAGTTATAAGATAAATAAATGTCCATGTGACTCATCTCACCTTATACGTCCTAATTTATAATTAATCACATAGTTATTAATACACAAGATGTACTGTACAAAATAGAAAAAAAAACTTATTTAAAAATTTAAATATAATCTGCGTATAATAATATATTTTCATTTTGAGTAAAATATCGACGAGCCGCCTGATAATGACGTTGAAAATCAAGGAGCCCCTAATAAAAAAAGACCCTCATTTCGGCCTCTAGAATTAATTTTCGTTTACCAAGTTAGCCCTTCTGTCAATGACATGGTTCAAATGTTAACGGAATTAGCACACGTAGCATGTAAACGGAGGTGACATGACTGTTAAGTGACAACATGTACAAACGGACTCAACTCGGTCCCGATAAAAACAAGTTTCATCTTCCTCTTTCTTACACAAATCTCTCTTCTATGCAATTATGCCAGACCCTAATCCTTTTCATTCAAAAATTTATTGACGAAGCTTGATCAAAAATGGAAGTGGTGGTGATGAACAAAAATGAAATCCTTTTCATTCTAAAATTTATTGATGAAGTTTGACCAAAAATAAAAGTGATGGTGATGAACAAAAATGAAAAAGAGGGGATAAGGTGGAGGAATGAAGATGAACAAATGGAAGAGAAGAACAAATTGAAAAGAATAAATTATTCTCTTAAAAAAAAAGGAACTTGAAATAATTAGGGTTCATTAATGGAGGAAAAAAGATGAAGATCAATGTTAAAAAGAAATTATCAGGGGCTGGGTGGAAGGAAGAAGATGACGAAATTATCAGGGACTTGAGAAAATGAAGAAGATGAAGATATTATCAAGGCCGGGTGAAAGGAAGAAGATAAAGATCATTTTTTAAAAAATTATCAGAGACCGAGTAGTCTATCCTACATGTCACTTAATGGACAGATCATCACTTAATGTGTCATATGTATGTTTCATTAATTCAATATTAATAAAACGGCTAAATTGTCAAATATTCATAAAAATCAAGAGCCGAAATAAGTATTTTTTTTTTAACAAGAATCTCCTGAGCTATATTGTATTTTGTAAGGGGTGGGGTTGGATCGGCTCCTTTGCCTTCTCCATCCTTTTAAAATCTTTTAACATTCGTATAAATCCAAACACCACTCACTCTCTCTCTCTCTCTTCTAAGCTCAAAGTTTCTCTCTTTTTCCCTCTCTCTGTGTTTTTTTTTCCTTCTCCATAAAGCTGCACACTGTCGCAGCATCAAACTGAAACTGTATATTTTTTTTTTCTTCTTCTCTCTTTAAAAAAAAACCTCAATAATTTTGAGTATGTATCCGTTTCCTCGTGGCTTGTGTTTATGTTGTTAATTGTGATTATGTGATACTGAAAACACATGTCAATGGTGATATGGTAGAAGTGTTGTTGTTTGATGACAATCACATGTGTCACACAGTTACCTCTTGTTCATCATCATCATCAATAACATTCACTACAAACCAATACGCAATTCACTTTCCCTGACACTACTCTCACTCTCAGATCACACATACAACATAGAAAGCTTTTCTGTTAACTCCTTTTCTCTCTTCTTCACATTCTCATCACTATTCACACAAAAAGGACCCCACTTTCATCCCAAATCTCAAACTCAAAACTTTTCCTTTTGGGCTAAAAGACCAATTTTGGGTGAGTCATGACTCATGAGTGAGTTATGAATATCTTATTCAATTATTATATATTATAGTTTTTGAATCTAATTGTTATTATTGTTTGGATTATTTTGTTGTAGGAGCTGAGTTTGTTTCCTTAATCCTTATGCTGCTGAGGAACAGATCAAGAGCAGTGACCAAGCCAAGTTTGATGGCTGATCACAGCTCTTCTTCATCTTCACAGCAATCTTCTCAAAATCAAAGCTATAATAATTCAAAGAGGACAATCCCTTCCCTTTTTGGCTCACCAAAGTTCATCAGAGATTTCACCACAAAGTGCCTTTCTCTGTCACCACCACCACCACCAACAACAACAACAACTGAATCATTGAGAAGCCCAACTTCAATCCTTGATGCAAGGCCACTCTCCCCTTTTGCCTTTGGGATTGGGAACCCCTTCTCACATGAAAACAAAAACTGCACACAAACTGTTCACCAAAATGCCTCATCGGAAAACACAGCCTCTGCTGATGATTCCAGAGGCATTGGCCTTGCTCTTGTTAAGACTTCTGCTGAACAAAACAAAGGGAATCTCATTTTTGGGACACGTCTTAGAGTGAAGATCCCTCCTCCCCTTCCACAAACATGTCATGCTGATGATGTTGTTATTGGAGGCAGAAGCAGTGAGGATCCTCATGGAAATGAATCTCCTCCTACCAAGGTTGTTGTTACGGATGGTGTTCTGTCTCTGAGTGAGATGGAGCTTTCTGAGGAGTACACACGTGTCATATGCCATGGACCTAACCCAAGAA
>JASCZI010000017.1:147488-180008 GCA_036250425.1 Stylosanthes scabra
GTACAAGCCTATTTTTCCCACCCCAAAAAACCTCAACCTCCTTCTTCCGGGAGTAGTTTCCTCAGCTTCTGTTACACTTGTAACAAACACCTTGATCAGACACAAGACATCTTTATCTATAGGTATAAAAGATGTATGTAATCTATATATATATTGTGTGTGTAATCTATATTATATTGATGAGTTTCATTGATGTAGATTATGTTTGTTGTTTTTTGCAGAGGAGAGAAAGCTTTTTGCAGCCCTGAATGTCGCCACAAAGAGATGGTGTTAGATGGTGTAGAAAATATTTAGTAGGAGGGTTTTGATGTTATTATTATTCTTGACTTCAACCCTGCATTTTGAGTAGTATAAGAATAAGATAACCAACCAGCAGCAATTGCAGAAAAAAGTCAAGTCAAAATTTTTCCCATTTCTTCAACATGGGATTCATGACCTCTAGTATATATATATATAATTTCATCAAGTAATCATCAGTGTATGATCTTTTTACCCTTTTTGATGTTTTTGTTTTTCTTTTTCCTCTCCCTGCAAATAGAGAGATAAGAGAGGAGGATGTAGAGTTCAATCCAAGTGAAGTGATGACTAATTTGATTGCTTCTGGTTTTTGCCCCCATTGTTTTCGGCTGAAGCAGATGATGATGTGTGATATTCATGAAAACTGAAAAAACAGTCCTTTTTTTTTTTTACTTTCTTAAAAAATATATAAAAAAGAAAATATATTTTTCTTCTTCTATGAGTGTATGAGTCGATGATAATGATGATGGTGTCTATTATCTTAAGATGGGGACCGGTTAATTATTTCTCACAAAGATTCCGTCTTTGCATGAACTCTAAATAACTCTGACATTGACAGAAAAATATACATTTTGTTATAAGTCCTTTTCCTTACCCATTACTTCATTATCCAATTATTTGAATATTAGGTTAATACTTAGAAACTTTGATACGTATATGACATAGAGGACCCCCATATTTTCAAAGTTGGGAGGGTTAACACTTAAAAAAAAAAAAATCCTGATTAATTAAATACCCCTCATCAATCATCACTCCTAAACCATTATAAATAATGATGAGAATTAGTGTGTGTTCTGATGAGGCATAGACAGCAACAAGGTATAAAAATAACTGGAGTCATCATTAAAGGGAAATGGACTTGAAAATGGCAAAAGAGTTATGTACCACAAAAGCAAAAAGCCAAAAGAGTAATGGTTAAAGGTCTATACCATGATACATGATAGCCCATAAGCTTCTTCACCTTTTTACTTGATTATTGAACCATATTTGGCTTTGCACAATCCTAGTAACTCTTCTGGTCCTCTGATTTTGGGCAAGATGGGTTAACATAAGAGATCTGAGATTACCACTTTGAACATCATTGATATGTAAGTACTTTGGTAATTTATCTGGGTTTAAAATAGATGATAATTGCTTAATTTAGAGCGTATCACAAGTGAAACATAAGAGTATGCTTCACATTTATGAAACTCCAACTTTTCTCGGTATATGTATTGAGCTCGAGTATCTCCCCTAATATATGTTTGATAAAAAAAAAAAAAAAAAAAGCATTTGCATTGGGACGAAATGAGAGGGGTGAAGGAGAGGGACCCATGGAAGCAAAAAAGCGCGCATGCTAATATGCCAAGATGCTCAGTAAAATGATGATAAAGATTAGAAGCTAATAAGGAAAAGGGAACCTTAGAGATGGCGACTCCTTTGGCATCTTTCAGTGTCCCTCACAACTCACAAGGCACAAACATCATCACAATTGATTCACAAACACTTGAATGCATCTCCTTCTGACATCTATGGACATGCTTATCGTTTTTTCTTAACACAAAGTCATGTCTTTTTACTTATGATTACGAGCTCTTCACTCTTCACTCTTCATCTATAAAATTTTACTCCTCAAAACAATATTGCTTGTAACTTAAATTTCAACAAGTGTCTCTAAGTTTAAACATCTGGAGATCCAATTAGCAATTTTGTAAACATTTAGCCATAAATAGTACTAACTAATATAACCTCCAAATTCTACTGAGTCAAATATGTAGGACATGAAATGAGTGCGTGGGCCAAAGTTGTTTTAGTTTTATCAAAATGAGATGATGGATTATGTAAAGGGGGGCGGGTTTTGTTGATGAGTTTTTTAAGATGCTCATTAAACTTTCAATAATATAAACTTTTTAAAGTTTCAAGTTGAACACCTTGAATATATTAATAATTTATTTATTCAATTGGAAATAGTTGTTTATTTAATTGAAAAGGCCAGTTAGACAAGAAAATTAGTTGATTTGATCCCTTATGAAATTCCTTTAACAGTGTAATGACGGACATGTTCTATTAGAATCATTTCGTGTACTTTGTTTTTTTTAGGAACAAATTTCGTGTTTTTTGTTCAACGGATACAAATACATACTCACCATAAGACGCAACAACCCCAAGCCACTAACCAGTGTTCCCTAGCTAAAGAACAATTTTTAACATACTAATTGAGTATGTATTTATTTTAATTTTTTAAATATCATATTCCTTGATTGAATCATCATTAAATTAATTGTTTATCAAATTATAAGATTAAAAGCGGGCATATACCGAAAGAGGAAGTTGGTTGTTTAAATGGGGATTGGGGGATGGGATGAGAGATTGAAAGTGAGAACTTTTTATTATTATTTTTATCAGAAAAATTTAATTAAAAAAAACTAATGTTTTTTAATGAATATTTCAAGAATTTTGAAAACCAAATCAGTAATTGTCCTTAGTTTAGACTAATCTTGTCTCAGTTGTCTAAATTTAGTTCAGTGTACCTACACAAAGTTTGCGAACCAACAATTCAATCTAACTGAAAAAAAAATATAAACATATAAATAATCCACTTCTACTCATAGATTAACCAAGCCATAATCACATAGCTAATCAAGAAATCCATCTTTTTAATACCAAAAAAAAATTAGGTCCCTTCAATTTTCTTTAGGTACGTCCATACTCTATTGATAGCAGATTATAATAATACAATTAACAATATCAATAAAGATTCAATTCAAGTATAATAATCGTTGGGCAAAAACCAAACCATTCAATACATTATCACTTGGCAAGTGCTTGTAATTGGAAGGAACCCACACCTCTTATAAGCAAGTTTCGTCAGACTCTAAGAAATTAAAGATATCATGATTTGAAATTGGTGCAAGCATTACAGTGATATGATATATAAATAAGTCAAGAGAACCAAGTACTTAATTCTGATAATAACATAAACATAGTAGCATTATAGATATCATTATCACAAACTCTATTTTATCATAGATAGCACATAAATTAACAAAAAATTAACATACGAAAAGACAGAAAGAAGGAAATGAACTGATTTGAATTCTAACTAACGACTTTCAAAGACCATGGCCACAGCTTTCAACAAAGCAGCATTGATGCCATTTCGCCGACCTGTTTCACGTATCAAAACGATTTATCATCATCATTACCAGTGACGAATGAATAAGTAGCAGTAACAATTAAAGCAGAATTTAAAGAATCACGAATTAGGATGTTACCTTGATGTTGGGGCATGGTATGATCAACATTCTCCATGGAAGATAAGCTGAGTGAAGACTAAAAGGAAAGAAGCATTAACCAAAGGCAGAAGAAAGGAAGAACATCAAGGGCTTACTATATTGCTAACAGGTAATGTAACACCGGTTTACCCTAAAGAACTAGAGCAGTCAGCTATAGAAGATTATGACTAAAGTGATAAAAAAAACCCTTCCAACTTTTCTTTGCAAAAAACCAGAAAAGATTGTGAAGTGGCAAAGTGAAAGATAACTACTAGGAGAGGAGGATCAGTAGGCAGGGCAATCAAACTACTAGCAGAAATATGAGTGTGTGAGAGAGAGAGAGAGGAAGTGAGGGAAAGAAACTATCAGACAAGAAGGAACAGCAGGGCAAGGTAGTAAAACACTAGCTATTAGATAACTAGGAATTGACAAAGAGAAGGAAGGAAAACAGTGAATTAAGGAGCAAGAAAGGAAGATAAAGTGATAAACTACTAAATACTGAACATTAGATCATCTATGAAGATTGAGATATGTTAGAAAAGGTTGAGGTCTAAAGGGTTTGTGCAAAGTGCAAGATTCTACAACCTACGTCTTCCTATGTACTATTATAAAAGGGGAATTAAATCCTATGTTGATTTAAAAGTTAACCATTTCTACGAGGAGATGATGCTTTTAAGCATATCTAACATGAATCCATACAACCCAAGTCTACTCCATTCCAAGCCACTCCCACCAGTTAGCATCATTCACCTTCCCAACCATTTTCATGGCAGCTTCCATCCACATCACCTGAGTCACATGAGTCATAGCAAACCCTGTGCCTCCAATAAGAGCCTTGAGTACTTCTCTCCACTACTAAAGCTTGATCCAATTCCCAAAAGTCCGGAGATTGTTGACCCACCACAGCACAGCCATTGATCAGCATTGTCATCACACCACTACTGAAAACCTACAGAGACTCAAAAGCTACATATTTTTATTTGGTCACTTACTCACTCTATATACATCTAACACTACCCAAACTTCACTGAAAATTAAAAACATATTTACAAGAACCAGTTTCTCCTTCAACCTCATTCCCCATCCAAGTTCAGATTGAGAATTCGACACAGGGTCTTTGTGGCAGAATCAGCATTGGCAAAGATGTCTCTGGTGGTGGAAGGGGAATGCTCCCTGCGAGGGGACGAGGGAGCAGACTTGGCAACTGGGTGCAGCTCAATCTCAGGGGAGGAGCGAGGCAGATCAAGGGACACAGTCCTCTTCGGCCTAACTGAGAATTTCGGGATAGGCAACGAACTAGGTGGGGGCGAATTCGAGTAGGTTGGTCCAGCCCAAAGCTCTGAGAGAGAAATGCATCTTCCACCAGGAAAATGATGCCCTTCACTGAAATCAGCAACCTTTCCACCACAAGGTTTGCCTTTAATAGCAACTGGGGCACTCTTTGGTGAGGCAATTTTGCTAGGGGGTTTGTTATCTAAGACAGTAGTAGATGGTGTTCTGGGGGAAGGTGATGATGGAGATGATGCCATTTTGGTCACAGGTGAAGTATTATCAGGTTTCCATGGTGTAGGTAGAATACCAGTCCCAGTTTGAAAAGTTCTACAGTTGATGCCCCTAAAATCCCTTGAAGGGGAAGAAGAACCAAACCTAGCATGGCCTTGGGTCTTAGACCTGTGGAATTGGTTCCTATGCTGTGCCACAACAACAAGCGTTTCCATGGCTCACACAAAGCACAAATTCACAGAGATTTTTCCACTAGATCTCACTGCTACAACAGCACCACCAATAACAAAAGAAAGTGTTTCACAAAACCAAACGTTGTCGCCACCGTTACCAACTCAAATCTTCTTCCACCAACTGGATCCAAAACTGAACATACACAGTTTATACTAAACCTCCGATTGTTAAACCACCCTAGATTGCTACGAATCTTAGTGAACCAGATCAACCAGATCTTCCAAGTAGCGAATCGGAACCAGCGACAAAAACTTTTTTCAGATACTGAAAACATAGAAATGAACGAAAAATTAAAAATCAACGAACAGTAAATCATCGTCTAATAAAACAGTTGGGGAAAAAAAGCACAAAAAAAAACAGAAAATGATTTAATCGGATGATAAGATCTGAACTTGGAATTCGGATATGAACAATTTTATTTCGAAGTGAACGAGTCGAGAGAGAGAGAATTACCGAAAAGAGAGGAAAGTTAAGAAGAGTGAAAGAGAGAGAGTGTGAGGGTAGGTATCGCTGGTTGTTCCCTTTTGTTGGAGGTTTCTGTGTGTTGAGTGAGTGAGGGTTTGATGCAGATGGAACTGCAACGGAAAATCGAAGGGGGTTGGTGGTGCCCTTGAAGAAGAAGAAGAAGAAGAAAGAGAAGAGGTAGAGAGAGGGTTTGAAAGGGATCTGATATGAGAGGAAGAACAGTGAATAGTGCCATTATATATATTGCCATTTTCCAGTGTTCGCTAAATTGCACCCACATTTTCACACTATTTACAAAACATGCCATTTTCTCCCCTTTTCTATTTTTTTGGTATCCCTTTTTTACCCATACTTCCTTGCTTTTCGGTCTATGAAGTTAAGATATTTTTTTGTTTGTTTTGAAGTTTGAATTCGCCTTCAATGGAGAGGACGGGAGTTGTAGGCACTAAGCAGAAGATGCAAACGAGTAGGGGAGGGGGTATGTCCTCTGCCCATGCCATGCCATGCCATCTTGACCAAGTGTTTGTTTACTCATTCTTTTACCCTATACCCTAAAAATAATAATGAGGAGAAAATGCAACTCTTTATATGTGATTTTGTCTTGAAACTTTTTAATATATAATTTTCATGCATAATAACTTATTCATAGAATTAAATAACATTATTTTTTTTTGTTAAAATAGTCCATAAAATTAATAAAATCACAATTCACATAATACTGTGTAAATTTCCAATTATATTTACCATATCTATGTCCATAATGAAATCTACTGTTATTTAAATCAAATAATACTTGCACCAGACTTATACAATCAAGAGATAGAAAGTAATAATAGTATGATACACTACAACCAATAATGTAATGCACAATAAACTTCACATATTTCTTTCTTTCTTTGCAAGTAACCTTTTAGGCTGAAATAATGTTATGTTTTACCACCATACCATGGTGCGTATATTATACATTGATGCAAAACCCAACCTTTTTCTACAACAGAATTTTGTAAATAAGGATAAGGAATAAAAACAAAAACAAATTGAATTAAATAACAAAACTTATTAGAGTTTATTTCATGAATATATATGTACAACCTACTTCTAGTTCCTACTATTAATTAGGAAGAAGCTAAGGTGCTTTGATTAATCTTGATGACTGCTTACAGAGTTTGAATTAAATTGTGTGGCTTGAGATTAGAAAAGTTTAGGCACAAATTTGGTGTAACCATTCTTCACAGTGATCCATCATTAATATAATAATATTAATCAAAAATAAAATGGGTGATAATTCATAAATATAAAGAGGTGAGTTATGAATTGCCATATTAATAAAGCAAATGAGAATTTGGTAAGTAATTAACAGATGTCACAATTGCTGCGTGCGGTTCAAATGCTGGCACACAACCGCTTGCCGCAAGCGCATCATATGACACCTAGAATTTCTAATTAATACGGACAAGAAAGATTAACTAAATTTTGTCATTTATCAATTAAATAGAAATTTGAAAATTGTAATTTAATAAGAAAAAAATAAAATAAGTACTCAAATATGTACTAAACTATTATGTCTCATTATTCAATTTCCCTTACATTTCTTAAATTTTTAACATATCTTAAATTTTTAATATTATGTTGCTTTTATTAATATTTTACTTATATAATATCTTAAATATATTTGTGTGCACAATAATCTAATAATTATCCAGTTCAATTCCTTTTATATATAAAGGTAAGAATTTCTACAGGCAAAAGAAAGGATGATAACAAAAATAAAACATAGCTAAAATAATTCAAAGAAAGTAAAATACAGAAATATTTAGAGAAGCTCCGCTCCTAGAATCATAATTGTGATTTCTAGCTTTAAGTGAGTAGATTATTATAGTTAATTATCTTGTCTTGTCTTGATAATAATGAGCCACCAGCAACCACATAGAGGTGAGGCTGCTCAAGCCATCAAGTATGGGGAAGTGTTTGTGAGTTAGGACAGAAGTCTATCACACCAACAGACGCAGCCACGATGCAATCAGTGGAAGGCCAAATTCTAGGAGAAACTCCAAAGGGTGGCCCCGCTGCTGTGATGGAATCTGCTGCGGCAAGAAATCAGAGAGCCGGTGTTGTTGGCTGCAAAGACGTCACAAACATCGCCCAAAATGAAGGGGTCACCGTATCAATAGATACAGATGAAAGCGACAATCACGTCATCACCGAAACCCTTGGTGGACAGGTAAATAACAAAAAATAATGACTAATTTTTTAATTAAATCATCTAATAGATGCCTTATATAATATATACCATTTATACTATACACAAAAAATATATATAAGAGGCCAATATAATCTATATATATAGATATTTATTTTCTCAATTAGAAATATTTCAAAAAAGTTATTTATTTAATTTTGAGAACAATAGGTTGTGGGGCAATACGAGAAAACAAATGAGGCAAAGCCGGGAATGATTGAGGATGAAGATATTGGTGGTGGTGGTGGCATTAGTTATTCGTCCAAGCTCCACAAGTTACATCAACCAAAAAATGAGTACGGCTTCATAATAAGTAACCATGGTGATTAAGTATGCATTGTTTTTCTTCTGAATATGCATGTATAAAATTATAATATTTTAGGATATATAATGACTATATACCTCTATCTAAAATATCTGCTTACAAATACATATAATTTGATATATTCCACCTTGCTAATGGATTAATTTGGCAATTGCATAAAAACAGAAAAGTCCAAATGTCATAAGTAGCGAAGTTGGTGGCAGTGTGAGCAACTAAGCATCCATGACCTTCCATGATCAGAGGCTCACAAAAAATAACCAACCCAACTGAACCTCTTTAAATTTATTATCTACTTTTGAACACCAATATCGGTGGACTTTTTTTTATAAAAAATATGTTAGGGAGATTGAAACTCGAGATCTCAGCTAAGACCCCAACTAATCATTGTCGAATATAGGTGGACCTTTCTTCCTCTTGTATCAGGAAATAATATATAGTATGTTTTTATTTTTCCTGCTCTCCCTCCTGTTCTAATTGGAATCAAAGTCTTCTTCAAGGCAAAAAAAGAAAATGGTTGTTGGAAACTAAAGTTTCTCACTAAAAATGTCTTAAGAACTTATTTGAGGTATTAATAGAATACTCGTTTTTCTAAAACACCCACACCATGCTTAGTTTTTCTCTGTCTCAAAAGTCAAAACAACGAAGACTAAAACACGTTTATGATGAATTGATGATCATATGTTTTGCATTAAAAATGTATTTTTTAATTTTACTTTAATTCAAAATAAGGTCTAGCATATTTTTTTCTTCATTTAATTAGCATATCACATAAAATATAGACACTCAATTAAGTATAATCAAAATTTATGTTTTTAATTAATGAAAGTTATAATTTTTTTATATTTTTTGGGTCCTGATGTTTTTCCGAGTATATAAAGTATATATAATGGTCCTTGTTTTGGGCTAAAATAGTAAAAATGTTTTTCTGTTTTTGGTTAACAAAATAGTAAAATGTTACTGATGGTCCTTCGTTTGGCCCATTTGCTTCGGATAGAAGGTCAATAGCCCAAGACTAAAAAGATTGCCTGTGTTGAGTGACTTCATCAACTTCCTGATTTTATTGGTCAGTCCGAAGCACATGCTCTCAGTGAGCCCATTAATTTTAATATTTTATATTAGTTGTGCCCATTTTAATATTTTTAAGTTTAACATATATAGTACACATATTATGTTATATAGTAATGTATACAAATATAATTAATTATGCATATGAAAAACAACATATAGAATCTGTTTTGAAGATTAGTGGATGATGAGTGGTTTTGCGCAAGCAGAGCACAAACACTAGGGTTCTATAGTGAAGAAACATATTGCCCTGCATGCTATTTGAAGCCGCATAAAGACACATGGCCAAAGTGACCAGAGCATTTGGTTGGTCTGTTGTTTATATAGCTTCCTTCAAAAGTTTGAAGTATAATTTGATACATGATAGTATATATAGCCATAATATAAATATGGATCAGCAGTAGTGTATTATTTCTCTAAAGGAACAAAACAGTACCGGTTGAGAATTTAGTTCCTTGTCATTTTTCTTTTGATCCTGTATAAGCACGGTGATGTCCTTGATCATTCTTATTCTTGATGAGCGGGTGGGTGTGTTTTTATTTCGAATCCATTTGCCACTGTTGTGTCACGTAAATTGATCATCGGACTTTTAGAAGGAAGAAGTAGGGGTCGGTTTTTGTTGTGTCACGGAAATCGGAGGAAAATGCATATCTACCTAGCTGGCCAACCTATATGATCATCGTGTTTCAACATGGACAAGACATGAAATAATGTCGTTACTCTGATCTAGTTCATTTTTGAAACACTACATTGAATTGTATACAATAGAATGTCGTCGTCATAAGATAAGGATGATTGATTTTGATATATGATATATGATATATGTAGGTATGTGGTTATACTTATATGCATGCATTCGGCAAGAAGATAATATTATTATTAGGATATTTAGTAGTAGTCCTCCCTCATTGTGAAATCTTGCAGTACATATAACATCATCACTACTTTAGATACGATACTGTGTGATGATGGTTTCAAAATAAAGTGGACCAGCTAATATGAATGTGTGTGACATTGCAATGCTGTTGCATGCATTTGAATTATTGTCTGCTAGTGTTTGGAATTCTTGTTTATATTTCTAATTATTGATAATTATTTTGGTGTGGGCATGTATTTGAGGAATATGTTGCATAAAATGGTATAGTTGTTTTGGTGGAGGGTCATTCAGATTGAGCATATGGCAATGATTTGTGCTTGAGTTTATTTTGTTTGATACCTCTTAACCGTTGCCCCATGTGCTATATATTCTTGCTTTCATCCCAAACAAAATCCAAACGCCTTCACTCTGCTAGCTAGTAAATAACTATTACGCGCTCTTCCAATCCAAATTAAACCCTTCACAAACTACATACATGCAGATTTCAATTCGCATCTTGTTATATACTATTGTTCGTAGACGCTAGTTAATGCGATCGCCCTCGTGCGTCTCTTTCTTTCGTCCTCTTTTGTGAAAGAGAATGGGGCAAAATGAACATGTATGGAAGTGGAGCGTGGATTTACGCGCTTTGAGAGGGAATTATTGGAGAAAGAAACAGGGTACAATTGGAAAACTACAGTGTTTTACGGCTGTCGCGTCACCCTTCACCCTTGAACTCACAATATCCATATCCTCCCTTGCTTCTTTTATATTTTATAAAAAAAGTATTTCACTAATTAATTATTTTTAAATGAATTAATATATTTAATTTAAATATAATTTAATAATTTTAAAAAATAATTTTATATAAATTGAAATGCATCTAAGTTATCATTTTTCACTAAACTTATCTTTGTTAAATTGCTTTACTCAAGTGGGCAAATTAGCAGTAGTACTATACAATATATATATAGTAGCATTGGTAGTTTCTCTGAAACTGACACAAACCAGTTTAGTTATGGGAAGAACGAGAAGGAACAAGCTCACACACTTGGACCTATGCTTCTCAAATTTCATGGGCTCTTTCATTCATGATGATGATGATCATCATCAATCTTCTAATAATAATAATTTGCCACCACCATCCCATCACAACCGTCCATCATCATCATCAACCTCGATTATCAAGAACTTCAACACTCTCTATGACACCACCACCACGGAATCCCAACAACCCCAACCTCAACCTCCAGACTTCGCCACCGCATTCGCTTCTCAACGCTTCTTCTTCTCCTCCCCCGGCCGATCCAACTCCATCCTCGAATCTACCCCGTCCTCTTCCTCCTCTTCATCACTAACTTCCTCGCTAACCACCACTACGCTGCGGGAAGCTTCCTCTGCTTCCGCCGCTGGAGAAGAAACTAATAATAAGGCGGTGTTGTTTGAGGGGAGCGTGGCGGTGCCGACGTACTCGCCGAATCCTTACTTGGACTTCCGGCAATCAATGGAGGAGATGGTGGAAGCTCGACCGGAGGTGATGGCAGACGTGAAGTCCAATTGGCACGTGCTGCAGGAGCTTCTGATGTGTTACCTGGCGCTGAACCCGAAGAGCACTCACAAGTTCATTCTGGGTGCCTTCGCTGATCTTGTGGTTACACGTATGGCATCTTCTGCTTCGTCTTCTTCTTTATCTTCTAGTTGTTGTCCAGCGGTGCATGGCGGTGACGGTGACGGTGGCGGCGGAGAATGTTAGAATAAGTGTGTGGTGTGGGTACGTAACGTAATTAGTAATAACGAGTGAATATTATTATTATTGCATAATAATATAATATGAATATGTAAGTTGAGAAGATAACACGTGGGTGACAGATAATCATTGTCTCATTAATTAATGCTCTATGCCTTCTTCGCCAATCACCATTTTTATGTACTGCCAACTGACGTCTTTTCTTTTTTCTCTTTTTTCTTAATTTTGTGGCTCCATCACGTAATGTAACTGTGATGTGGAGCCTAAACCCAGTTTTAGTTCCATTGGTCCCCTACGCATTCCTTCTCTTCTATATCACTCCTTAATCCTTATTATCCCTCCATCTCCATATTCTTTCATTTCCACTTGTCTTCTACATTTACTATATTATTAGCTGCTCTTTTAAACGCCATATAAATTCTATATATTAATTACATGATTCAGTAGTAATATATAGTGTATCCATCTATTGTTACAAGTATTTGGAAACTTAACTCTTCAATCATGGGTACTCAGTTAGTTAGTTAAGTTGTTATTTCTTACCGATTTGGCTGGGACCACTATACACTTGCATTAATTAGTTTTCGTTTGGGATGGGTTCAATCTACAATTTAGGGTGGGTGTGCCTAGATAATCAAATACGGCAACTTCCTTTATCTTGCTAAGTTAGCTATGGTAATTGGTAGGCTTCTGGGGGAAGAAGCTTCATTTAGCTAAAATATGCTTATTTAATTCACAAGTTATCAAACCAGTTAATTTGTACCTTCCGAAACAACCAATGCTTCCACACAAGAGAAGAATACTAGTACGTATATGTTCTTTTTTCCTATGATATAAAATCATATCTAATTGGCTAATTAATAATTAATTAAGCTAGCTGATTAGCCCTCTATGCTCTATGATTGCCACCGTACCACTGCTATTATACACCAAATCCCAGTTAGGTTTGGTCGTCAAAAGATTATTAATTTCACTTTGCAATTTGCAATTAATGATAATAATATTGCCACTGCTTCCTCTGCTTTCTTCATAGATAGATCTATCTTGAATCGTTAAAATAAACTATTATACTGCCTTCATTATTGTATGTACAACTTGTCTTATTCTGGTGTTTTGTGTGCTAATTGAGATAATAAGAACTGTTGATTTATATAATTGAGGCCATTTAATTAGTTGTAATAATTATATTTTAGTTACTGTTACTGTTGAATGTTGTTACATACAGTGAAGATGTGATGATGACATGTCCACATCAATAAACAAGATCTACCAGTTTATCCGTTAATCGTCTTTGGATCCAGACACTGAATAATAGTGATAAGAAAAAAGCCAAACCATATAATCAAAGTTAAATAATTAAGAATTTGGTGAACACAGGGAATCGCATACAGTTTTTAAACTAAATAATATATTTGTACATTTTTTTGATATAAAAGACAAAAAAAATTATTAATTTTTTTAAAAATTTAAGTAGAGAGGATAAAAAGAAAAGAAGACAAAAGTAATGTATGTAGTAATGTAGTATCAGCGTGGATTTGAAAACCGTACCTCCTCCCTATGAGAATCTCAAGTTTTAAATGATGGGCAGAAGATTCAGTGAATTTTATAATTTATATACGGTTCTTTATTTATTTATCAGTAAATATGCACTCCATGGCCACCGTTATTTGAGCTGGGTTACGTTCACCAATTGGTGCACAATACCAGTGAAGTCAGTGATGGCACATGCATCGCAAACAAAAAATTATATTTTTTTTATTGAACAATTAAGAACAATTATACACCCCAATATGCCACTAACCTAAAATTGAAGTAAGAAAGCATTGCTACATACTTCGGTTCATGGAGGAATCTACAATGGTTCATGTTCATGGTGGACCAAGTGGAATCTTTTCAAATGAATGGTTGTAATTTTTTTTATATATTATTTTTATTATTAATTATAAAACCACAATATTTTTAATCACTCATTTAAAAATATTTTACTTGATTCACCATAAACCAGGTCCACCTTAGTAGCGTTCAGTATATAAAGATAGATTATTAGTAAGAAGAGGGTGTGGTTTGACTTGGAGCACAGTAATTAGACTATTATGTTATTGCTCCTTACGTAAGTGCAATCAATCATGCAAGAAAAATTAAACATGCCATGTGTGTTGTTTTTGTCTCACATACAATATTATATAAGCATGTATATATATTTTCAATATTATATCTTATACTAATAATTAATTTTTGTGTAGACACTGTTGTATTTTAATTGAGCTAAAAATAAAATAAATAAAAGGCAGGCTTCATCAGGGTATCGCAAAGGTAAATACTTTAGAGAGTCTTAAAGAGAAACAATAATTAAAATATGCATGAAAGAAATTAAAAGAAGTATAATCCGAAATATGCATGAAAGAAATTAAAAGAAGTATAATCCGATGTTTAAAGAAATTAAAGCATGTCATATCATCATCATCATCATCATTTTCTGGCGGATTTGTTTTTGCCCATCATCATCAGCATTTCCAGAGTATACAGCGGCTTCGACTCCCTTTTTTTCTTCTTCTTCTTCTTCCCATCATCATCTTCTTCAACACCACCCTCATCTTCTCCAGTATTTGGGACAGGGTTCGCACTTGAATTAGGATTATGTTGGTCTCTCTCAACATCATTAGGAACTGCACTCAAATCATCACAAAACAATTAAGTTCAGATCGGAAGTTGATAAGTGTATGTATCATATTTAATCAAAGAAGAAATTGTCCAGTTTCTGACCTTGTCTGCTGTGTATGTTTTTCTTGAGCATAACAGAGTCAGGGCAAAGTAACAGTTTCATTTCTTGTGTTCTAATTCCGGTTTCCCAATCAAAGGGCTCAAACCCAAACACTGAAATCCAGGTGTTCTTGCGTTCTTTCACAGATGGTATTACCAATAAGTTAACATCTAAACTGCTTAGTACCTGCATACAAACATATGTTATAAGAATGCTTCATTGAATCTAATACGAATGTTTCATCATCATCATTATTATTATTGTATGAACTCACAGATTCAATGGCTTTCAGAAAACGGCTACACATTCCCTGTTGCCTATACATACGACGAGTTGTAATAAGTGGCATCTCTGCTATGTTGTTTTCATGAACCCTGTTTGAAAAAAAAACAGAAAAAATTAATTAATGAATGAACGTAGTCTTCAAAATTTACATTTTACTGTCTTTATTAGCTTCCATCATCATCATACTAAAATTAAAGAAGCTTCAGGAAGTAGCACAAGAAAAAGATTATTCGGAGTAAATGAAAAGAACTAGAGTGCAGTATCACAATAATTTTTAAAATTTATATATTATATCATCAAATATATATATATATATATATATATATATATATATATTATGTGAGAAAAAAAATCAGCCGTCAGTTATTCAATTCATATAGAATATTTATTAAAAAAACATTACAAATATATAAAATTAAATAATATATATTTATATACGATGATTAATTTAATAACTAATTTTTAATTTATTCCGAGCATTTTGTTATAGTAATATAGACAATTTTTACCTTAGAGATGCCACAGAGATAATATTGTCGTCTTTTTCCATAAGTACAGTAAAAAACATTGTATGATTCAGGCGATTGTAGTTTGACCTAACCAAATAAATAAACACAATAATAAGAATATCAATACATATACTGATGATGAACCATAACATATGAAGATCTAAGAGAAAATGGTTAAAGGCATATAAAAAAGAAAGAGTAAGTAGGCCTTACCCACAACTATATATAACATTGCGTATGAAATTTATCCCAGTTATAGGATCAAATTCTGGTTTGAACCCATCGTGCATTATTTGTAGTGCACTAAACAGTTTGTCATTCAATTCTGCAACCTGGGTATGAGGAACACGTAGTGATCCAGAAACAAAAGTGCAAGAAAATCCATCTCCAATTTCATGTTTCACCCCAAGAAGCCTTTGAACTCTCGCAAACAACTACGAGGAACGTGCAAAATAGCAAATTATTAACATCACATGATACTCATAAATAAACCATATGTAACACTTATACCTTTTTTCTAACAAAATTTAGAGGGATAGATTCACGACTCACGAGTTACGGTTGTCCTACCCATAAATTTTATACTTAATTGCAAATTTAGTTGTAGTTATTTAGATTATATTGACATTATTGCTGACAATCAAGATACATATTACAATAAAAAGCAATCTTTATGATAGATTTTTAAACATACATTTGAAGGGGCCGAAATCTAGGTAAATTAAAATTTTACAATTAAAGGTGCATTATATCTATGAGTTTAATTTTGATGCACTAACGATGTAAATAATTTTATATAATCATCCAATTAAATTTATGCATTTATATGATTTTCGAAGTAGTGGGATTGAAAATTAATTGCTTTTGATAATATGGATAACACCTGATTGAAAATGTATGTATAAAACTCTTTTACAATGTGGATGCATGAAAATTAAATTCTATATGTATTTGTTTAAAGAGATTTTCTTGTTGGACAAATATATTTCGTATATTTATATAAATTTCATTTATTTTTGCAAGGAAATTATTCTTTTTATAAAAAAAGGCATTCAATAAACTAGTAAATAAATAGAAGTTAAAAATTTAAATTTTGGTTGCAGAAAATAATTTTTTTTAAAAATTTATTGACTGAAGAAATTAATTTGTAATATCAGACCTCTCGGCATATGTTACCACAAAAGGATAATGAATCATTTGAATGATTGATCTGGGTGCTATCATGCTTCTCCGAACAGTATCTATGATCTACATAAAAGAAAACAAAATCATCATCCTATCATATGATCAGAAAAGAAGAAACCATATATATATTCAGCATTTAATTGATAAAAATGATGGTAGGTAGTGTAGAAGAAAAATATAATACATGTATGCTCGCAAAAGTAACATGTGAGTGACATAGCATGATCATAACAATTTGAAGTTGTGCCATACAACCCACAAAATTTGCACAGGCAATAACTGCAGTACCAGTCACCAAATGGAACCTCCTGCAATGCAATCAACCAAAAACACTTCATGTATATCATGTTAGCTATATCAAATCAAAGTGAATTAGGAATAATGAGAAATTGAAAATGCTTACACGTAATTTCAAGCAAGTTAGATGGAAAGAAGAAGGGCAGCCATCACAACAAATGAGTGTGCCTTCTTTCTTATTTGCATACAAAAGACACGTGTCATCGTTTGGATCGTCGTCAGAATCTGAACCAAAACCAGAATCTGAATCAGAAACAACTTTTTCTTTCCCTTTCCTGATTTCCATTCTCTTCTGTTCCTTCTTCTTCTTATCGTAATTGTCATCATCCGGTGATGATGAGAGACGAAGCTTAGTGATATCACGAGGCTGCATGGGCTTAAACTCGAAATTCCGCAAATAAAATCTGCCTTTTCCTTTGCCACCCTCATAGTTCTTTTTCAGAGTCTTGTACGCAGAAAAGATGGAATGATAACCTTTCCCTTTCAGATCCAAGAACACTACTACCTTTTTTTCATAATCGGGGCCAATTTGCCATCCAGCTTTTAGCAACAGATTTATCAGTTCATCCAAAATTTGCTCATTCGTCTTCGTGTTCTTCCTGGGCCTCCCCCTGGGCTTCCTCTCTCGTCGGCTTTTGCTGCACTCACCCGCTTGAAAGTTCTTCTTATTATCAGTAGCCCTCTTTTTTCCTCGACCAGATGGCTCCGTGGTGGTACTCTCTTCAGTAGAATATCCGTTGAATTCGAATCCTGATGGGATACCTTTTCCCTTGTTGTGATCTCCAACATTACCGTTGGTGTTGCCAGTTATACTATTTTGATCACTTTGGCACATGAGGAGATGCATACGTTCACGATCTTGGGGTGTCACAATCCCCAAGAACACAACCGATTCGTCATCGGAGCTTGATGTATCTTTCGACATCTCCAACCGGAAGATCTTCCACAAAACAAGAACCTATATAGCCCTAACTCTTAGTTACTCACACACAGTAGTAGTAGCAGGCTAGCACCTGATGATGATGAGAAAACCGGGAAATGGTGAAATTATTTGAATCTGAGATTTGATTCACACTACAATAGAATTTATAATACAACAATACAACAATTTATGAGTTTGGAACTCTACAATGCTTTCATTCTTTTAATTTTCTAAATCATATTCTTAACCAAAGATAAATTATTCAGTGATTTAGATTTCAAATGATTTATAAGATTATTTGAATGCAGATTTTTCTAAAATTATCTTATTAAATTATTTTTAAAGAGGTAAGAAATAATTTTAGTTTGACTGTAATTAATGTTATATTATTTTTTTTTTCTTTGAAGTTTCCTATAATCATCTAAAGTAATTTAAAAATATTGAAAAAAAACACATAACTTATCTAAAAACTTTTTATTATTTAACCGTTAACGTTTATGTGTAATATTTAGTTTTATTCAATTTTATTCTATGTATTTAGCATTTAATTTTATTTTTAACTTTTTTATTTCTTTATTTTTTTAACATTTTTATTTGTATTAAAACTATTGAATAATTTTAATTTTGTTTTTAATGTTAATTTTAATACAAATAAAATTAAAAAATAAAAGTAATTTTAAACGATAATATTTATGAACGTAAGCTCTAGCTTACATAATATTATCATCATCATTACAACATTATAGTACCACCACTTTCTCCACCCTTCATCACCCCTCCTTCATTCTCTTTCTACCGTGTCCTCCCTCGCCCCATCCTACATTATCACTGCATGACTAGAGTTTCAAACCTAAACCCACCCCACCATATCCTTCAAGCTCTCAATCTTTTAAGATCATTTTAGTCTCTCTCCATTTGTCTATCTCTCGCTAGCGCTATGTCTCTAAGATGGTGTTATTATTGTTCATCATGTCTGGGTTGATTTCTTTGTTTGTTTTCGGTGTTGGTGTTGGCTGAGTGATGGATTTTGGGGAAAAAAATAAAAAGGTGTGGTGATGTTGTTAGATGGCGGAGATGTTATGTTAGGGTACGTAAAATCTATCTATATGAAATGTGTGTATGTATTTATGCACTTTTATATGCTTTCATGTCTCTCAAAATTTTATATATTCATGTATGGCTACTGTTAGTCAAAACAGACTTTATTTCAAACTGGTCAAGCTTATTTCAAACGAAGAGCAATCAATAAAAGTTATACGATTTACACAAGTGTATATATGTTCACTCTTTCAACAATTCTAGCTAATTCGAAACACAAAATCACGCGTAACAGATTAACCCTAAACAAATATACTTAGGAAAGTTTTCAAGTATATCGGTGTACCGGTATATCTGTAATATGTATCCGTTGATTTTGATTTATATATATTTTTTATTTTTTTTAATTAAGATCAACGATTACAGATTATAAGTATACCGATACACCGGTATACTTGAAACTTTTCCTATACTTCATTACTTCTATATTTAACTAAGAAAAAACGCTATATAATCATTTATTTTAATTTATTTTTAAAGAGGTATGAAATAATTTAGGTTTGACTACGATTAATGTTATATTATTCTTTTTTTCTTCTCTTTGAACTTTCTTATAATCATCTAAAGTAGTTTAAAAAAATTTGAAGGAAAACACATAGCTTACCTAAGGATTTTTCATTATTTAACATTTAACGTTTTATATTTAATATTTAATTTTATTCAATTTTATCTTATGTATTTAACGTTTAACTGTATTCGATTTTATTCTTAACTTTTTTATTCCTCTATTTTTTTTCTAAAATTTTTATTTGTATTAAAACTATTGAATAATTTCAATTTTGATTCAAACTTCAAGAGAATTTATAATACTTCAACGATGATGAGTATGAGTTTGAAACTCTACCATGCTTTCATTCTTGTCTAATTTGTACATTGATATGTATAATACACATTAATAAAACCACATATGTATTCATATATAAATATATAATAGCTGATTTTGATGATTAATTTTGATATGTAAATAGAATTATTAATTTTATAATTTTCTAAATCATATTCTTTAAGAAGCAAAACTATTCAATGATTCAGATTCCAAATAATTAATTTATGAGCTTATTTGAATGTAAACGTTTTTTAAAATTATCTTATTAAATTATTTTTAAAGAGGTATAAAATAATTTAGGTTTGACTGTGATTAATGTCATATTATTTTCTTTTTCTTCTCTTTGAACTTTTCTATAATAATCTAAAGTAGTTTAAAAAGAATTTGAAGGAAAACACATAGCTTACCTAGGAATTTTTCATTATTTAACATTTAACATTTTATATTTAACGTTTAATTTTATTCAATTTTATCCTATGTATTTAACGTTTAACTGTTTTCGATTTTATTCTTAACTTTTTTATTCCTCTATTTGTTCTAACATTTTTATTTGTATTAAAACTATTGAATAATTTCAATTTTGTTTTTAATGTTAATTTTAATACAAATAAAATTAAAAAAATGATGGTAATTTTAAACACAGATAAAGATGATAACATTTATAAATGTGAGCTCTTAGTTACGTAATATTATCATCATCATCACAACATTAAAATCCTAAATCTGAGCCCACCACAGAATAGCGGCTGCTACAGTACCACCACTTTCTCCACCCTTCGTCACCCATCTTCTTTCTCTTTCTACCATGTCCTCCCTCACCCCATATGACTAGAGTTTCAAACCTAAACCCACCCCACCAAATCCTTCAAGCTCTCAATCTTTTAAGATCTCTTTAGTCTCTCTCCATTTGTCTATCTCTTGCTAGAGCTCTGTCTATCTCTCCATTTATAATACTAGTATACTACAATGATTATGAGTATGAGTTTGGAATTCTACGTGATTTCATTCTATTAATTTTCTAAATCGTATTCTTCAGGAAACATAAACTATTCATTCAAATTTCAAATCCAAATGATTTATGAGTTTTTTTGAATGTAGACCTTTTCAAAATAATCTTTTTAAAGAGGTAAGAAATAATTAGATTTGACTGTCATTAATGTTAAATTATTTTCTTTTTTTTCCCTACTTTCCTATAATAAACTAAAGTAGTCAAAAAATATTTGAAGGAAAAGTAAAAACACATAGCTTATCTAAGAATTTTTCATTATTTAACCGTTAACGTTTTATGTATAAAGATTAGTTTTATTCAATTTTATCATATGTATTTAACTTTAATTGTATTAGATTTTATTTTTAACTTTTTTATTCCTCTATTTTTTCTGTCATTGTTATTTGTATTAAAATTATTGAATAATTTCAATTTTGTTTTTAATGTTAATTTTAATACAAATAAAATTAAAAAATAAAAATAATTTTAAACACAGATAAAGATAGTAATATTTATTAATGTGAGATCTTGCTTACGTAATATTATCATCATCACAACATTGAAACCCTAAACTTCAGCCCACCACAGAATAGCGGCCGCTACAGTACCACCACTTTCTCCGCCATCAGTACTTCGCCACCCCTCCTTCTTTCTCTCTTCGCTATCCTCCCTCACCCCATCCTTTACCATCACTGCATTACTACAGTTTCAAACCACCCCACCATATCCTTCAAGCTTTTAATCTTTTAAGTAGGGCTATCAAACGGGCCACCCTGCTCCGCCCCGTCAAAAGCCCGCCCTTAGGCGGGCTAGCCCGCCCCGCCTCATCTGAGGCGGGCCTAAAATTCTATCCCGCCCTGCCTAATGGCGAGCTGGCGGGCCAAATCCGCCAAATTTTTTATTTTTAATTTTTAAATAAAAATAATTAAATTAATTAAATATATACATATAATTTTAAAATTATATCAAAAAATTTTAATTTTAATTAATATTATTAAAAACATCTAATTAAATATTAATTTCTTAATATAATTTTACAAATATTTCAATAACTTATAATATTTTTACTAATTAACTAATTATTTACTTTATTTTTTAAAAAAGTAGAGATAAAAAGAAACCCGGCGGACTAGCCCGCCCCGCCGGAACCCGCGGGCTAAACGGGGCGGGTTAAGCAAGTTTTCTTATTTTGGCGGTTTTGAAATTCTAACCTGGCCCGCCTTTTTTGGCGGGTTAAGCGAGCCGACACGGTGGTTTTCGACCCGTTTGACAGCCCTACTTTTAAGATCTCTCTGGTCTCTCTCGATTTGTCTATCTCTCGCTAGAGCTCTATCTCTAAGTTGTTGTTATTGTTCATGTATGGGTTGATTTCTTTTTTTGTTTTTGGTGTTGGTGTTGGCAGAGTGATGAATTTTGGAGAGAGAAAAAAGGGTGTGGTGGTGACGTTAGATGGCGGAGATGTTATGTTAGGGTACGTAAAATCTGTCTATATGAAATGTGTGTATGTATTTATGCGCTTTTATATGCTTTATGTCTGTCAAAATTTTATATATTCATGTATGACTTGATAGTGAAAATAGACTTTCAAACTGGTTAGATTTATTTGAAACTAAGAGCAAATTATGAAGCGTTTCAGGTATATCATCGTTTACGGTAATTCAGTATCTTAATCGTTGATTTCAATGAGAGAAATAATTTAAATATTAAAAATAATTGAAATCAATGATTAAAATTATCACTGAATTACAATAAATCATGATACACCTGAAACGCTTCCTAAAAGTTTACACAAGTGCATGTATATATATGTGTTCACTCTTTCAACAACTCTAGATAATTCAAAAAAACAAAATCATGTATAGCACATCAATGATAAGCATAATATACAGTAACTAATGATCAGTGGCTACTTTATTTACTTGGATCCGAAAACATATATACATGCATCTACATTTAACTAAATAATTGATGATGCCAATGCAAAACTTTGTTGATGATTCACTACATATCATTATCAGAATCTGTATAAAATGAGACTTGATCAACATGAAAATAAATAAACATATCATGAGAAAATGTGATAAAAGGTCCTCTGATACTTACAACTTAAGATTAAAGTAGATTATTGCACACATAAGACATATTGGAGAGAGACAGATTGTGAAGAATTGTGTTATATATATGATGTATGTTAGAGTAACACGTACAACCTAGAGAGGTTTTATAGAGAGGTAGTCAAGTGTTAATTTGGCCATCATCTCGCTCTCTCTCTCCCCCATTAATGTTTTCTATTTTTATGCCAAAAATATTTGTATAAAAATAAGACTATTCATAAGATAAAATATAGATGTACTCTGTACTATACATTAGTACACATCTAAAAATATTTAGAAGTAGATAAATATATAATAGAGTAAAGTATTTTTTTTCTTCTAATGTTTGGGTAATTTTTTATTTTAATCTCTAACGTTTAAAATATCTTATCTTAGTATTAAAATATTATAATTTTAATCAATTAAGTCTCAATTTAACATGTGTTATTGTTTAATTATTTATAGTGCTTAAATCTCTAAAATATGTTTGCATCTCTTTGGCTTCAATCCTATTACTCAATTATTGTTCATTATGCAAATCCTAATATGGCTATTGTTTCAACACCCAAATTGTTTTCATTATTGGATTGAAATTCTGTTATTAGACATAACATAGTTTAAATATACAATTCAATTAAATAATACATCTTTATCTATATTCTCTCTTAGTTGGGCAAATTTATAACTCCCTTTGATGATTTACATTTCTAAAAGATTTGAGAATCTTATTATTTTAAATGATATGCTAAATTGCTAATTAACATGAATAGAAAAAAATCTCCTTTCCATTTTAATATTTTTTCCCTCTTTGATAGAGTCTCCATCAAAACTAAACAAATATATTGGTGAGCTCCAATATTTAGTTAAGTAAGCTCACTGCTAGGTTAACTCAAAATGATTTGGTTCTATTTCATTTTTTTTTATTGGGTGTATGGTTTTATTTTTTTTTTTCTGTTTCTCTTCATCTCACCAAAAATATATTGGTTCATGTTATTTTTGTTCATCCTTTGCTATTATTTTTTGTAGGCCATGAACTTTATTTTGGTTTTTGTTCAAGAACATTCATAACAGTACAAGGCTAATAAGAAAGGCCTAGTCTGTCCAAAGAAAAAAAATTGCGCGATGAATACTAATCGACCATCGAATGGTGGGAT
The DNA here is from genome assembly GCA_036250425.1 of Stylosanthes scabra. Lineage (NCBI taxonomy): Eukaryota > Viridiplantae > Streptophyta > Magnoliopsida > Fabales > Fabaceae > Stylosanthes > Stylosanthes scabra. The sequence continues at coordinate 171,592 of JASCZI010000017.1, forward strand.
ACCGTGAAAAAGAAATTCTAAACACTAGAATTACTACCAACAAAAAATTAAAAAAAATTACTGAGTGACATACACATTACCCCATCTGACTATAGCCATTTTGGCTTAATTAATTTACCTTCCGGTCGCTAACTTACCAAGGACAAATTGTATAGATTAATAATAACAAGTCTTTCTCTTATAGTATTAAAAGAATAATGTTAGGGAACCAACATTAGAGGATCAATAGTAAGTCAATATGTGTAATTAGAAAAATAGTAGGTGGTAAAAAATGAGAGAAAAAAGAAAGAACATGATATTGGCTCCCTATTTTTTCCCTAATATTGGCTCCCAAGATTTTTTTTAATTAAAAATATACTAAACAATTTTTTTAATATTCTAAAATGTTTAATATCATATAAAAGTAGTTCTCATGCATATGTCATTTCTTTATATGTTAAAGTAATATTTCTCTCTTTCACAGCTCAATCTTTACTTAACTGTCTACTCTTATAATTTTTTAAATTATATTCTTTAGGAAGCAAAATTATTTCATGATTTAAATAATTTATGAGCTTATTTGAATGTAGATTTTTTTAAAATTATTTTATTAAATTATTTTTAAAGAGGTAAGAAATAATTTAGGTTTAGTCCAGTCCACCTCTTTTTAGCTCTCTCTTATAGCGTATAGCACCAATTTCTCATATCAAGACTTTCTCTCCTTTAAAAAGTCCTTTTCTAAAGGCAAAAGGCCTTAATCATCGGGCACAAAGACCCGAGAAAGACAAGAAAAAGGCGTTGAGCAAGGAAATGAAGGCACCCTTCGTTCATTCATTATTGCTAAATCAATAATTGAAAAATGAATTCATCAATACAAAAGAGATTAAATAAAGAAAGATTCTATTCTTCTTTTTATCTTTTTTTTATTTAATCCTTTTTTATACTTAGAGATCCCGATAAGGATCTAGATCATTAACAAGATTTTAATTTTATATGTTATGTATATATCATCTGTAAAAAAATCTCTAAAGATTTATTCCATTTTTTTCTCCCATATATGAGCATATTGGCCATTTTCGGAGAACAACAAATGGTTATATCTTTTTATTTTACTGTAATTAATATTATATTATTCTTTTTTTTTTCTTTTTGAACTTTCTTATAATAATCTAAAGTAGTTTAAAATTTTTTTGAAGGAAAACACATAGCTTACCTAAGGATTTTTCATTATTTAACATTTAACGTTTTATATTTAACGTTTAATTTTATTCAATTTTATCTTATATATTTAATGTTTAAATATATTCGATTTTATTCTCAACTTTTTTATTCCTTTATTTTTTTTTCTAACATTTTTATTTGTACGAAAACTTGATTCAAAGTTCAAGAGAATTTATAATACTTCAATAATGATGAGTATGAGTTTGGAACTCTACAATGCTTTCATTCTTTTTTAATTTGCACACTAATATGTATAATAAACATTAATAAAACTACATATGTATTCATATATAAATTTATAATGATTGATTTTAATGTTTAATTTTGATATGTAAATAGAATTATTAATTTTATAATTTTTTAAATCATATTTTAGGAAGCAAAACTATTCAATGATACAGATTCCAAATAATCTATTTGAATGTAGACCTTTTTTAAAATTATCTTATTAAATTATTTTTAAAGAGGTATGAAATAATTTAGGTTTGACCGTGATTAATGTTATATTATTCTCTTTTTATTTACTTTGAACTTTCCTATAATCATCTAAAGTAGTTTAAAAAAATTGAAGGAAAACACATAGCTTACCTAGGAATTTTTCATTATTTAACATTTAACGTTTTATATTTAACGTTTAATTTTATTCAATTTTATCCTATATATTTAACTTTTAACGGTATTCGATTTTATTCTTAACTTTTTTATTCCTCTATTTTTTCTAACATTTTTATTTGTATTAAAACTATTGAATAATTTCAATTTTGTTTTTAATGTTAATTTTAATACAAATAAAATTAAAAAATATAGATAATTTTAAACATAATAAAAATGGTAACATTTATGAATGTGAGTTCTTACTTACGTAATATTATCATCATCATCACAACATTGAAACTTTAAATCTCAGCCACCATCACAGAATGGCGGCCGCTACAGAACCACCACTTTCTCCACTCTTCATTGCCCCTCCTTCTTTCTCTTTCTACCATGTCCTCCCTCACCCCATCCTGCACTATGACTGCATGACTAGAGTTTCAAACCTAAACCCACCCCCACCGTATCCTTCAAGCTCTCAATCTTTTAAGATTTCTTTTGTCTCTCTCCATTGGTCCATTTCTAAAAGATTTGAGAATCTTATTATTTTGAATGATATGCTAATTAATATGAATGGAAAAAATCTCGTTTCCATTTTAATATTTTTTCCTTCTTTGATAGATTCTCCATTAAAACCAAACAAATATATTGGTGACTTCCAATATTTAGTTATGTAAGCCAATATATTTCATGTTTTTTGGGTGTCTGGTTTTAATTAACATGAACCAATATATTTAGGTTAACTCAAGATGATTTGATTCTATTTCATTTTTTTTGGGTGTCTGATTTTTTTTTTCTTTCTGTTTTTCTTCGTCTATTATCACCAAAAATATATTGGTTCATGTTGTTTTTTTCATCTTTTGCTATTATTTTTTGGTAGGCCATGAACTTTATTTGGTTTTTATTCAAGAACATTGATAACAGTACAAGCTAATAAAAAAGGCCTAGTCTGTCGAAAGAAAAAAAAGCCCTACTCATTGTGGGATGGATTAGTCATCCACCGTCGAATTATGGGATTCCGTGAAAAAAATCCTAAACATTAGAATTACTACCAACCAAAAAAAATAAATTGCCGAGTGACATACACATTACCCCCATCTGACTATAGCCATTTTGACTTAATTAATTTACCTTCTAGTCGCTAACTTACCAAGGACAAATTGTATAGATTAATAATAACAAGTCTTTCTCTTATAGTATTAAAAATATACTAAACATTTTTTTAATATTGTAAAAAGTTTAATATCATATAAAAGTTTAATATAAACAATTTAAGTTACGTTGGACGTGATTAAACAATATAATATGTGTATGTTGATATTATGGCTTAGTTTCTTTGAGTAATTTTTTCACACTCATGGTCCCACAAGTATTTTGGTGTTGGTTCTCTTTTATGATACTCTTGCATTGAATTATTATGAGTAATGTTACGGAACTAATATTAGGGGACTAATAGGGAGCCCATGAGTGTAATTTGGGAAATAATAGGTGGTAAAAAAAAAAAGAGAAAAGAAGGAAAAAACCTATTGAACACTTATTTGCTAAAAAATTATAGGCTCCCTAAATTTTCTCAATTATTATTGATGAATCATATGGAGAAGATGCTTGGAGTAGTGTGTGGTGGAAATAAATAATTTTAATTAAGAGAAGCTGGATCATCCATAAAATTCGAGTATATTATTATAGTCATCCTTATATATATAGGAGAGATAATATATAGAACTCACTGAATTGAAGAAGCGATATATGTACATGATGGGAAATGAAATTTCATTAATATATAGTTTATTGGAAGGTAAATGAGTAAATGAGAGAATGAATTATTATGATTTTGAGGGCAAAGAAGGAGTGGCGGCCCCAGACTCAACCAATATTGACCACAGCATTTGAACATCTTCGCATGGACATGACTTCACATCTTTGTATAGTATGTACATCCCTCTCCCTATTATACATTGATACAAATAATATTATTCAATAATTAATATAATTAAACAAGAATGAAGAATGAATGTGGAGTGAAGTAATTATTAATAGATGGCATATGCTTACGCTTTTTGTGACTTGAATGAAGACGATCCCAGAGCTTCCTCAATGGGCAGAAGAGGGACTGAAGCCACCCCATTTATTTGGTGAAATTTATTTTGAGAGAGGTGTTTAAAGAAGAAGAAGAAGAACAGGGAGAAGCAGAGAATATATCGGAGGTTGCTTGGAGAATAGTACTGCTTGTCATGTAATTCACCAAATTCCTTTTCACTGCAATAATCATGCAAGAAAAATGTGCCTCCTTATTACTCCTTAGCTTGGTGCTATGTCTTTTTCACACACTTTCCTTAATTATATTATATATGTTAGTAGACAAGTATAAAATAGAATATCCTACCTATTTACGTAAAATCTTTTATGTGAAGCTAAAGATTTGTTTACTAGAATGAATTTCTTGTAACTCCTTGGTTTCCACGCATTTGGTGGCTTAGTTTCTTCCAGTGTCATAACTCATAACTATACTTCTCACTTTATTTGGTCCATTCTATATTTTTCTGGATAACTTGTTAATTAGATTGCCTAATTAATGGGAAATTAAGATCCATTCATTCAAAGCTTAAACACAATAAATTTGTTATAATTTTTGTGTGCATAGATTGAAAAGTTTTGAGTATAAAAAAGGCAACAAACTTATGTATAGATACAGTACTGTTTTATTTAATATTATACATCAATGACACCAAACAAGATATAAGTTTTATTGGGTGTCTTTTCCTCAAAATTATTTAAAGAGATAAAGAAAGATAGGGTGAGTAGAAATCAAAGTATAGAAAAACACGTTTAGAATCCTTTAATTCAAATTGTAGGTCAACTTTGACATATGAACTGCACATATTTCATCTAGAAATTAGTAAACTAATAATAGTAGCTACAATAATTTTTCATATTCGTAGAACTTTGTGGTTGATGTTATAAGAGAAAGTCATGGGAGTCAATATTAAAGAGAGGAAGTCAATATCATTTTTTATTCTTTTTTTTTTTTCTTTTACCACTTACTATTTTTCTAATTATATTTATTGGCTCCCTATTGATCCTCTAATATTGGTTCCTAGGATTATTGGTGATATAATGTTAGGTGCCTAACCTAAGTTTAATATGACCGACTATTATATTTGACAGTAAACCACCATCTACTAATAACTACTTGTTAACATATTTTATTATTTTTCATCATAGCTACTCCCTTTTTCCTAAAACTTTTTTTTTGTACACCTAAAACCTTTTTTTTTAAATTTTGGTCAAGAGTGAAATAAAAAATAGTTTTTGGTGTTTGAGCTTATTGGGAGTCGCCCAAATACTTCTTTATTCTTTTCAGTATACTCTTTTTTGGTATTGAAATAGGGCTGAAAAACTAAAGTCGAATAAGAACATTAACTAGATTTTGGGCCAGATTTATAGCCCAATTTATGCCACATTGGTAAATTACAAAAATCTAAAGTCGAATCCCTCAGGTCCAAAAAAAAGTCAAATCCCTGATAACCAAAAAAAATCTAAAGTAAAATCCCTACATTTTTTCATTTTATTTTTCAGGATATTTTATGTAGATAAATTCTCTTACCTGATCATTGACTCCTCCAACTGTGTCTGACTAGTACAAACGTAAAAACGCAATGATAGTAACTTTAGTGCAAAGAATGAATAAATAAATATGATAATGTTATCAACGCATAATAGCATGACTTGATGAATATGACTATAACTATATAAATTAAGTGACGAAAATATACAATAATAATAAATAAAAGTTAAATTATAAATGTATTTGCTCAATAAAATGTCCTGTTAAAATGTGATATTTGATTCACAATTATGATTTTTCACTTAATTTGAGTTTTCCCCACAACAACATATTACAAGAGAAAAAGGTGTTTTCAACCCCCACCTTTTTGCAAACCTTTCTTTTGTTGTCTTAGCTTCTTCCTCCCAAAGCAATTTTTCTTTTCCTTTTTCTCAATTTAATGATCCCCTCCATTTTGGTTAACATAAAAAACAAAACAAAAAACTCGATATGAAACGACGAAACGACAAAATAATGAACGATATAGGCTGAAAAGGGTTATATGTTGATATATGTATGAACACATTTCGTGAAAGTTGGAAATATGCATATGATATGTTTAATTGTTTAGGTTAATGTAGCATTTTATTCAACAGTTGACGACTACATTGGATGATTGAGAGCTTTCATCATATCATATATACAGGGTTCGGTTGATCAGTCACCTCAATCTCAATCTTCGTAATTAGTTATAAAATCCATGCAATAATCCAAAGAAAATAAACCATAAAACCTATCATTATTAACATTGTGGTTAATAAGAGCAAAACAATTGAGGTATTGATCCTCTTTAAGTGTTTACTCTTTCTAAAACCAAAAAGACTTCGTATGAAATCAAAACTAAATTAAATAATTAAAAGGTGGAAACTCAGGTGCAGTTAACTTCATGTGAAATTATTATTTTAAAATTGTTAAAAAATAACACTTTAGTCAAACATATCAAATCATCTAATAGTTTTTAACAAGCGACTTCACAACCTGAGTATTTACCTAATTAAAACTTCCCTGTGCTATCTACACTCTTTGACTTGTTAAGTTCTCTTTGAAGGATGGGCAATTGAGTATTGAATTATTCATATCACTAGAAAATTATAATTTTCTTAGTTCCTCTATTGACTTATTAATTTCTCAGTCATCGACTCTTTCCTACATCCTTTGTCGTTATCCATAATGAACGAACAAATTTGTGATTAAAATTGGTCTCATCATACAACAAAAATCTCTTATTAGTTAAGCTCTCAGCTCAGTAACATTAATTTGTGATAAAAAGATTAAAGAAGAAGGAACCAAGATTTGTTTAAATTTCAGGGGTAAAATTAGCTGTTTAGTTTAACCTTCTTCTAATGACTGAATCTACAAAAAGTTGGTTAAAACTTATAAACTATGGACAAAATCAAATCAAGTTTGATGGTTTAAACAGAATTGCTCCGGCCAATTATGCTTGTGGGGTTGGATAACAATCATCTTTTATGAACCGTATGCTTAGATCTCAATTAATGTTTCAATTCAGAAGGAGCCCACTTAATTAATAGCTTCCCAGTTCCCTCTCTCACTTGCTAACACTTTGTTCATTAAATTTCTTCAATAATCTTTCATATATTAAAATTAAATTAAAAAAAAATTATATTGGTCTACTTGGTTCACTTTGAAAACTTCACTGAAATGACTTGATCATGTCAAGGAAATTGATTGTTTTTAAATAAATAAAAAAAAGGGATGTGATGGACGATCATATATTACATTCATTTCTCATCATTTTTTTTACTGTCTGCCTCAGTAGGACATCATAATTCTTTCATTAAAAAACAAAGAAAAAAAAATATTTATTAGATAAATGACATTTTCTGCAGCAAAGCAAATCCAAGTGACTTCATATTTATATTAGATAAGACCAACTCTCACAATCTGACTGCAATGGCCTGTTTTTCTCAAACACCATGTCCATTCTTTCCCCATCCATGTGCTTAAAGCAAATTCTCTTTTACTTACCTTTTTCCTGTCCATCTTTTATGTTCATTCCAAATTTCAAATCAAACATTTTTTGTGATTACTACTGTTAGCCTCAGCAGTTAGCACAGAATTGATAGATGTAGCAAAATCTCACTCACTCATCACTTTTCCCCTCTCTTTCTATGCTCTTTTGCTATTCCTTTCTGAAGAAACAACAAACAAGAGACCCCGGATGAAACGGAACTGAGTTTCAACTGATCCTGAAATATTGTAGTCATGGATACTTTTAGACAGATCCTTCTGTTTATATTATGATCCAAAAAAGTCACCTCTTTTTCAGCAGATATACCATTGTTCAGATAATTTTGCGGCTGCTGTTGCTGTTGGTGCCTTGATGATGAAGGATTTTCCTTCTTGTTTTGGAGAAAATGGTGTTCAGGTAGCAGATGCATCATCATCCTCTTTAAGCACAACAAGAGCATCACAGAATGTGGTTACTTGTGTCTATCAGTGCAAGCTAAGAGGCCTTTCTTGCTTGATCATCAGTCTCTCATGGAGCAAGAATCTCATGGGTCAAGGCTTCACTGTTGGAATAGATGAGTTGAACAATCGTCAAAGCCTCTGCAAGGTTGACATAAAACCATGGCTCTTCTCGAAGAAAAAAGGGTCCAAGATTTTTTATGCTGAATCTAGCAGAATACACATACTTTGGGACTTGAGCTCTGCTAAATTTGGTTCAGGTCCTGAACCCTTGGAAGGGTTCTATGTAGCTGTTTTGTTCAACAAAGAAATGGTGTTGCTCCTAGGTGATCTCAAAAAGGAAGCATGCAAAAAGATTAATAGTGACTATGTTCATTATGTCAATGAAGCCATTTTCATTGCAAAGAGAGAGCACATATTTGGCAAGAGATTCTACAGTTGCAAGGCTCAATTTTGTGACAAGGGTCAAGTTCATGATGTTAAGATTGAGTGTGACACAACATTAGGTGTTAACAATAATAACAGCGAGCCTTGTCTTGTGATTAGGATTGATAGCAAGGCAGTGATGCAGGTGAAGCAACTCAAGTGG